>NCVS01002193.1:15685-90961 GCA_003055095.1 Goniozus legneri
AAAAAAAACACTTTAACACTAGACTTACGGAACCCGTCATTTCGACGGATTGGCAGTTTTATTAATACATTTTTAATGCAAATATGTATCTCTTCTTTCCATTTAATGTTAATAGTTTATAACTGTACTGGTTTACAATTTATTTTTTGAAAAAAAATTTATGATTTTATTATTGTTTCAGATTGAAACTTTCTTACAAAAAATAGGTATGTAAAAGTTTCCATAAATCTAGTGTTAAAAGTATTTCAAATTTTACAGGTTTCGTTCCTTCTATTGCAAGGGGATATCCAGAGAATCCAAATCTCGAGATACATCGAATCGGCTTCACAAACAAATCGAGGCTTATCTTCGACCGTTTCGAGCTTATCGAACGCACTCGTCAGCACGCAATCGCGTAAATAATTCGGCGTACCACCAGCGTTCTTGCAAATTTTTGCAACTCGCTGACTCTCGCGGTACTGTGAATAGAAAGTACGATTTGTACACTGAAGAAAAATTCGTTGAAGCTACTTGATTTGAAAATATAAAAATATTTAGTTAAAAATTCGAGCCATTTTGTCTAGTAAATTAAATATTGCGTTCATTCAGCAAACTTTTATTTACAGTTTTTTGCAACCCTCGTATTGGAAAATTAGCGCTGTTCAAGGACGAGATAGAAATAGGTATCGATTCAAAACTATAAAAATCGATCTAAAAAAATGAGGAATATTATCGTTTACTCCGAATCCAGGTAAGAAATGAAATTATAATTTGCACGGTAAACCGATAAACTCCGAAGGAAAACGGAATTTCGATGCCGTAATCTTTTAAGGAAAAAATATTCGAGTGCAATTTTCAGATTTATCGCGAGATCGTTGTCCTTGGATAATTAATCACGATGGAACAGCACACCTCGATATTTACATATTCTGACGGATTTTGCGTGCTCGATGAAACAAAACCGCTCGATATTCGGCAACGGCGTTCCTCGTGATTCGAGTCATCCTTGAGCGAGCCGTGAATAATCTCTAACCGAATCGTCTCTCCGGAATTATCAGCTCCCCGTATCAACAAAAATGCGAACGCTTTTTCGGTTCGAGCTAGCGCGAACCAGTTCGCGACGAATTTTCTGAACGTTCGTTGTTTCGGAAAGTGAGGATGGAAAGTTCTAAAACAAACGCGAAGATATCTCCGGGAATTTTCCCGGAGCTCCTCTCGGGGGAGAAAAGCGAGGAGCGTTTATTAGGAATAATCGTTCGAGATTGGACCGATATCTCGAGCCCAAGTCGATACCGCCTCCGTTACGTGTCGTTCTGACAGCGTGCGAATGACAGTGCGATAAAAATGTTCGATGAAGCGGAGAGAGAGAGAGAGAGAGAGAGAGAGAGAAAATAACGTCGCGCGGAATTTGGCCCGTTTCGAGCATTGTCCAAGGTTAGGAGCTAGCCCTCTCTTTCCCACTCTTTTTTTCTTGCGACTGACGTCATCGCCGTCTCGTGGCCTTAAACTTGACCCCCCTCCACTCTCCGCGCAACAACCGACGACTGATTACTCTCACCGTTTCTCCGGTAAGAAGCAAAGTGCCGCCTGTCTCTCTCTCGCTCTCTCCTTCCTTCGCCGATAAGAGAATTCGCAAATTGTTACCAGTTTTGCGCACCGAGCGCAACACTGACGTCACCCCTTGCTCACCCACCCATGCAGTCGAGCGACCACGAAATTTCACGTCTCGTTCGTAAAAAATTGGTGTAAGCTACGAGGGCAGGAAGTTTTGCATTTCTGCCCGTTTAGAGTTTTATTATTTTTTCCTACCCAGTCGTACACGGTAAAAACGAATATGTTAGATTTAAGATATTTCTCTTGTCGCAAAATGTTTATAATAATTTTTGGGTTAATACATGGGTGTAAAAATAAACATGTGTCGAATTTGTAACATTTAAAATTTAAATTGTCATTCTAAGTGCAGGCAAAATGTTATATTCACATAAATCTTTTCTTACATTCTACTAACAAAAAATGATGTTAAATTGAAATAATTCTATACAAAGAACAGTCTAACATATTGTTTTTGTTAATTTTATAGTTCAGATCGTTCATGATTTACCAAAACTTTTTACAACATTACACATTCATTTTTACCGTATAAATTTTGTTTCGCCTACACCTTAAGTTTGTCATTACGCGCTGAACACACAAAAATGGCAAACTTTCGGCGTAGGCGAAACAAAAAAAATACACGCGTATATCGAGGCTAGATAGGATCGAGTTACGTAAGGAGTCGGCGATAACGAGCCCCCTAATGGCGAAATTGCGTTCGCGAATAATCGAAATTTTATTGGCCGGCGTCGATCGATCGTCTCAATGAAGAGAGAAACGCGTGACGTTTACGAGGAGCGAGGCCAGGCGGCGCGCGAGATATCCGAAAGCCCGTTAAAGTCGTCTGTATCTTCGGGACGTGTGTCGACTCCGTCGCGACGAGCGACGCTATTACGCCAAGGTATTATGCGGCATTAAATAATTGCGTAACGGGTAGGATTTTTTCCCTCCCTCCTCTCCCCTCTCTCGCTCTCTTAGTAAATTTCCTCGGGCGAAAAAAAACATAGTCGACAGTTATATTTCGGATCTAAAAATAATGTCAATGGCTCTACCTTGAGAGTGGTCGAGTCTTGCGTCGCGCTCGAGAATCCCTCGTACTATTTCACACGAGCGAAACACCCACGCCGAGTCGCTCTTACGCAATCCAATAGGAGCACGTAACGCCGAAGAACGAGAAATTGCATGAATATTATCGTCGAGTTTGTTAGCGGCGCGACTCGTCGTGAGCGAGATTCCCCGATGGCACGGTCTTGAACTCGTTTGACGACATTGATAAAATCCAAAAGCGCCGGGCGTAATTCGCATGACGCATACTCCAAAAAAAAATTCTTAACGAGCGCAGTTAGAAGACATCGATTTGGGTTTTTCCGAACGGGGAAGAACGAGGAAGAACCGTGCAAAAATTGTAATTAGAAATTCACTTTCTTCGGCACGACTTGACTAGTGGGGGTTTTTTTCCCTGCCACATAGAAACAATCACAGAGTTCTTAGAAGGCTCGGCTAATGCTCGGTACTAACGAATATCAAAACAAACAAATTTTTTCAGTACGTTTTCGACTGCTTCGTGCGAGAAATTTCCTCAACTACTCACTTATCTTTAACAATCTTATCTTTTATCATCGATCAATAACGGAAAATTAGTGGAAAAATTTAAATAATTCACCAACGACGATTCGCGCACGTTGAAACCGCTCGGATCGATCGTTCGAGTGCTCGCACCGACGAAAAAAAAAACATTTGACTAAAAAAATATTCGTACAGAGAATGCAATTTAGAAAAGCGAGAGGTACGCGAACGAGCGGCAGTGAAGAAGTAAACAAAAGAGCGCGGTAAAAGAGGTTATGTGTTTCGGATGAGCAGAATTGATGGTCGAGCGCCCACCGATATCCATTTCGATCGAACGACAATCGGAGCCACGTAAACCGATAAAACCGTTAGAAGGAAGGGTTGTAGAGAAAATTTTCTCGCTCGGGAAGCGATAACGGACGATTATTTCGCTCCCGCGGTCGAAGATCACGTACCACATCGTACATCCAAGAATCCATGGCCATGTCGTGCATCACCCTCGTACGGCACGCGTGAAGGCACTCCGAGGTACTCTCGAGAGGGGGAGGCGAGAAGAGGAGAGCAAAAAAAAAGCGTCGGCACACTTGGACGGAGAGGATTCCGCCTGGCGCGCTTTATCACCGGCGAATCGAACGCACTCGGACACACACGCGCGCGCACGCACTCCGCCGAGTTCGCGCACACTCGTAAACTCGCACGCGACTGCGAGGAACCGATGCAGCCCGGGAGGGCCCGAAACGAAAAATTCTAAAGGCTCTCTCGCGCGCACTCCGTGGATTTTTCCCGCTTCCACTCGCGACGTATCGTTAATCACATAGCTGGCAATTACGTAGGAGAATACCAACTTTGATACGTCGTATTTTTCGACTTATTTTTATCCTCTATGACATCACGATCCACCGATCTCCGACGGATACAAGCCATTGAAAATTGCCGAGAGGGTAGTCTCGGGTGGACGAATGAGGCTAGACTGGCTCGGTGATATTTTTTTTGCAGGGGAAGGGAGAACACTGTCACTGGAATATCATTTTATGGCTAACTATTCGATCACAGCATACGCTCATGTACCCTGTCGAGTTTAGGCGGTATTTTCGAGGAAAAGCGTCTCGCGAACGCTACGACGTCGACTGTTCGGAGGATCGTGCGCGACTGGCCAGAGAGCTCGTTGATAAACTCTCTCTCTCTCTCTCTCTCTCTCTCTCTCTCTCTCTCTCTCTCTCTCTGTCACCCTCTCTCTCTCTCTCTCTTCCTCTCTCGACGCGCGGTCTTGTCGACGATATCGCGGCCACTTTGCTCGCGATACTTCTTATCGACGAATGCACTGCTCCAAATCAGTTCTCAAACCAATCGATATGTGGTCCTTGAGGATTTTCATACGCGCCGCTCGAATCGCTCCACATTCGCACCGATCGCGTTAACATATGCGAGAGAAAAATAAAACGATTCAGACCTCAATGGAAAAATTTGTTGACCTATTTTGACCTGATTTTGGGGCTCCGAGTACTGACCATGGGTAATTAACAAAAAAATTGTGATCGAAGAATTTATTTAACCCTTTCTTTCAATATATTCATGGACTGAACTGATTTACTCGTTTCTACTTTTATTAAAATACATTTGAAGTTAACAGTTTACAATCTTTTCAAAGAAAATTTATTTCACTATTGTTTCTTGTAAAAATAGCTATGTAAAGAATTTTCGAAGAATTTATTTAACCTTTCTTGAGCCAATTTAATTCATTTTTAGTTTAATTAACACATTTCATGAAAATGTTCCCATCTAAAGTTAATAGTTTATAATTTTTCAAAAAAAATTTATTTCGTTATTGTTTTTTGTGAAAAAGGGTATGCAAAAAATTTTTTATTTCTAACACAAACCATCCCCAAAGAAATTTTAAATACCTCATTGTTACGGCCGAACGAGATAAATTTGGTTTTATCGCAATCGATAAAAAAGTTACCGTGACCATGATCTTGGTTCTCCAATGCATAAAGCCGACACCTGGTACGTAATTACCGAGTGATTAGAATGTATAATTTCGCCACGTGTATCAATATATTGACTTTTCTTGCGATACATATATTCACACATACGAACATTACGCGCGTATGCACCGGTGTTCTTAGACTATTTTTAAATCACCGTGCACAGAAAAAAAATTTATCGAACCAAATATGCACTCCTGTACTCCCAAAACGATATTTTGCAAGAAAATCTTTAAAGAAAATTAAAATGTAGATACATTAGCTACTCTCTCCGATCAATACTCGGTATTTTGCGAATGAACGAAAATTGTGAATATAAAAAAAGAAAATGCGGAGAACGAAATTGAATTTCGACTAGCTGGAGGATCGATGGAGCGAATCCCTGTGTCGCGGGTGTGTTAGGTCGAGACGGGAAAAGAGGAAGAGAGAGAGAGAGAGAGAGAGAGAGAGAGACGGGGGAGCCTAGGGCCGATACGGTCCTGCCGTTATGCGTACCGTGTTCGTCGTTTGAGGGGGGTAGGGAGGCGAGGGGCGACGGGCGAGACAAAACTGGTGGGAGAATTGGCCTTGAACTTGACTGCCGCCGTTTTTGCGCACGCCGTCGTCCACCCAAAACAGCCCACCGGCGTAGACGCCGCGTTTTCATCAATGGCCCACCACAATGCCACATAGTTTCACACAACGAAGCATTAGCATCGGAAGAAATCGATAACGCTTTTCGAAAATTATTTCTCGATATTCCTGCGCAACTTGTAAAGAATCTATGTTGATAGTCATTGAAACGAGAAAAACTCTCTTTATTTTTGAAGCATAATGATTTTGAAAGATTTGTTGACGCTGGCCAGCTTGGAAAGAAAAATATGAATAATCAGGCAGTGATTATTTCTGGAATCTTGCTTTATTAAACAAGTGCCTATTTCAAACGCATTATGCTGTATATCGGTGCAAGAAGTAATAGCAGACGCGTCGCTAATTTTAAAATAAAAAACCTCTTGGGCACAGACGCGAAGTGGCCTTGAAATATGGAGAAAAAATATAACAGACGCTGTGCCAGTGAGACTTTCCGGTAATAGTAGATTGAGGTAGGTAGACTGGGATACGAACCAGATCGGTATCGTTCCAATTTATTTTGTATCAAAGTAGAATCTTTTAAAACGAATGGACGAAAACGGTAATATTCCGAGTTCTGAGAAAAATATTTGTACCACACGCGTAAAAAATTAGAAAAAAAACAGTCGATAATAATGAAATTGACTATTCCGTCTGATGATATTGTCAAAAATTGTAAACTAACATTGATTAAAATTGCACGAAATATACTAATTATCAGCTCTGCCGGGTTGAAAGGAAAAAAATAAATTATAAGGATAAATAAATTGTAAGGAAACTCTTATAACGTGATATTCACTTTATCAAAAATGCTTTTAATGAAAATGCCCTTTTTCGACGAAAAATCTATAAATAACTATATTTCATGTTCAATATCACGTTGCAAATTTATTCTTTCGATAAAACCTTAATTTTTCATAATCCCACAAAGTTTAACAATAAATATTCTAACCATAAAACGGTGACAGCTTAAAGAAAAAACAATTTACTACATTTTTCTGAGTTGTTAACACAATCAGTATATGATACTTAAAAATCAAGGAAATTTTGTTACTGATAACTTATAGATGCAATTCTCAAGGCCAGAAGATTGGTTTCGTCATAATTCGATCGATCGAAACAACGAATAGGTAAAACTTTTGACAAACTAATACACTATTAATTTTTTCTCCAAGATTAAAGAAATTGAGGTATATTTATCGATATAATTATATGTTATTATTGAATATATAAAATTTAATGTAAACGATCGTAACAAAGATGGCGGTAACAATACTTTGCAGGTTGTCGGAATGATCACCATTATAAGAGTTTGCAGACTGGTC
The DNA here is from genome assembly GCA_003055095.1 of Goniozus legneri. Lineage (NCBI taxonomy): Eukaryota > Metazoa > Arthropoda > Insecta > Hymenoptera > Bethylidae > Goniozus > Goniozus legneri. The sequence goes on from NCVS01002193.1 coordinate 22,743, forward strand.
ATTATAAAAAAATCATTCAAAGCAACTTGCAATACTCACCAGATCAGCGGCAAACATTTATAATTTGGCATCATTTATCATCTTTTCACGTACACATACACAAAAAATACGAAATAATGGTCGATGCGTTATACACCGAGAGCAGAAACCTCGACAACAAGACTACACTAGAGTGGCGCCATCGTGCGTGATTCATGCACAAATTCGAACGAAATTCAAATACGATGCGTAAGGTGCTGCCCTCTCCTCTCAAATTCATTGCAGTAAACTTCAATGTAAATTTACAATTAACATGGGATTGATTTTACCAACAAACACCAAATAAATATCATCTTTCCGATTAAATATTTTGTATAAAATGAATAACTTATATAATTTTATTATTAAAAATAATACAAACTTATAATCTAAGAAACATCAAACTCTTATTATTTCGCAAGATACATTTTGCGATGACCATTTACCTTCGGTAATCGGTCTTATACAAACTTTTGCATAAATTCCCTTGTACAGTCGTTCTGGATTTATAATAACGCAATCGCTAACATCTTTACAAAAATATCGTGTGTCGGATGGCAAAATTAGTAGATGTGGTTTTTGATGGAAGAAACAAAATTTTTTCCAAAGAGCTATATCAAGATTCAAACCAGAAGCTGGAGGATACATTGGGTAGAAGCAGCCATTTGTTAGTATGTGATTAGCTAACCGGCTCATTCGATCCATTCCCCGTATATCCCTTGAAAAATATAAAAAGTAAGTATTTTTGTTTACAAAGGAGATAATAAATACTTACGATATTTCTTTGCTCGCTAAATGTTTCAGGATATCGACTGAAGAGGTGCCAATTGTTAAGCCTTCGATATCTAGAATACATGGATCAGGCATGAGATGTATTTTGGAATTTTTAAAGCTTTTCGAAATAACGTATTTGGGCGTTGGGAACACTGGCTCGTGAAAAACATCTTTATTCGATGCAATTAATATAATTTCCACTGATTTTCTGTAACATAGATTTTTTATGATACTTCAATTTTCAAATAATAAATCCTTAAACTTACCCATTGAAATATTCCAAAATTTTATTCATGATTATTTCAAAAAATTCATGAAAAGTATGCTTCATAGGATTATTATGAATATCAGGATGGTCACAGTCAATAAACGGACCAATTAGGATGAGTATGTTTGGTTCCTCATTGGCTATTTGTAGTAGTAAATCCCACAGTGGCTGATAATGCATTCCATCGGACATCGTAAAGGGACCAGCCGCTATCACGACGTTTAGATTTTGGGTGAGATTTGGGTTTAATGCATTTCCTACTTTGTGGTTCTTGGTGAAGACCTCTTTAACGACAGGAGTATTCGTTGTAACATTTTCGCATTCGACTGCTACTATTTGTCCGGGGTAGAATGAAAATTGTTTGATATCTTCGAGATTAACTTCTATTGTGGGTGCACATTTGGAACCCTTGAGTCTCTCACTACCCTCGAGAATTATCGTTTTGATATTAGAAACGTCGCTGACTCTACCCCAAGAACGAAATACCTTATGTTCCGTGTTTTTAATATTTCTCGTGTATATGATTTCATTATTTTTATCTTCTGCGGCCCACGATTGACATAGTTCTGTGCCAATATACCGACATACAGTCGTTAAAGCGTGGTTCTGATCGGACAGCAAGTCAAACATGTAATGAATATTATCGGATGCACGGGCATTGTGGTATGTAATTTTGAGAGAACTGGTATTTTTACTACGCCACGTCGAAACTTTTTCGCCAAAACTCGCAAGAACTCGTCCACTATCGTTTTTTGTACTGTACCGGCTTGGAGTGTTTCTGAATAAAACAAATTTTTTATAAAAATCGTTCATTTTTTGAAAATACACAAATTACGAGTCATACAGATACTCACACTTTCAAACCATAACTGGACGGAGAAAAAGTGTTTTCTATTGCTCTGAATTTGTTACTTTTCTGTGCTTCCGGACTTCTCGATCGCTTGATCTAACAGAAAAAATTATTATTCATAAAAAATATAATCATTAGTATGAAATTGAAATAAAATCATGTAAACGCACTTATTTTCTAAAATTAGCAGTAATAACGGCTACCAAAACAGACTGCCGTAGACGAGTGTGTATCTAGTCACGATATGTTCAGAAACGTGAACCAAATCCATACTCGCCTATGGAATAGTTGTCTCGTTCTGGTCCAGGAGATTACTCTCTTTCCTCTGTAGCAACAAAAATTTTCACACCGTTGAATGAACCGAGCGTGCTTAATGAGTGTGGATCTAGTCACAACTTTATCGACTGCGTACTAGACCGTCACTCATTCGGCAAACCCAGCAGTATTTCAGCCAAAAATCACATCTCGAATAGCAACAACAGAACGCACAAAGCCAATGACAAATTTTATTCGCTACTACCAACAATGAATAAGTTCAACTGCCATTGACCTCGACACTTTTAGCATTCGCTTTATTGTGCATTATTTCAATCAATTTAAAGCCACTTCTTAGAGTTTGTCATACTTTTACTCGATCGTAATCGCAACTCTACAAAAAATATCACTACCAAAATCTGTATATGGAAGAAAAAATTTCACTAAAAAAAAAATAAACAGTAAAAAAAACTTGCTGTAAAAATTCAAACGTTCCGGTCAAAGTCCACGTCCTTACTATGTCCACTCTCCCTTCCTATTCGAGCGACTGCTCACCCTCTCTTTCTCTTTTCCAACGTATCTGCCCCCTTAGTAGTTCGCCCCACCGTTCCACAAAGGTATCGTGGGAAATAACGTTGAACTTTACCAGTTACTCGTGTTTCAAAGATACGAGATACCTACGTCGAACAGTTAACTCAAATTCAAGCGAATATTGATTTTTCACGTTGGATTGCAACCGATGTGGGTCATATGTGTGTATTGTGCACATATATATGTACATATGAAGAATAGATGAAAAAGACAGAACAGGAGAAGCGAGATGCGAGAGGGGATACGCGGGAAATTGGGCAGCCAGTTGTTAGTCAATTATACTTAATTGGCAAATACGTAGTACTATCCAAGAAACCGTTGACCGAGTACCATCTTGTATAAAGAAGCTGATATTTCCAGCGTATCACATAGAAACACAACCCGCATAACATCGGCTACTGATTAAACACAAATATACTTTTACCGGAATCCATTTAGAGATTTATCGAATGGACGTTTTACGTCTCGCCTAAAGAAGCTCGGATTATCTAACCGTCATTGTCGTTAGCGATTCACAGACGCTGTTTACGATAACACATTTTATCACCAAAATTTTCGCTGACGTAAATATATTCTAAGACGAAATAAGCTAGAATATGAACATAATCACTGAGAAAAAATTTTTTATATTTTAGTCGGTTCCATTTGTTATTATTTCGTGTGAAAAATTCTTTTTATTTCGATTTGTATGAAAAAAAAAGATGACCGAATACTTCAGCGCGAGATATTAACGAAACTGGAAGATACCAGAAAACACGCGGCATTGTCAAGAGCAACAGGTTGTAAAGTGAAGCGACGCGCAACAGATTTACCAAATCTAAGCCTTTACAATACCCGACGCCTGCTGAGAGTATACGAAGCGATTTTCAACGAACAATAAAAACGAATAACGTTATTCCAAAATCAGAATAAATATCACTCAACGTGTACACGCGCTTTACTCTTTTTCTCACACAACAGCGAAAACTTTCACGCGACGAACCTTCGAAACGAATATAAAAGACACGCGACGCCGTTATAAAATAGTTCGAAAAACGGTCGTGGGGCGCGCGTCACAAGTCGAAATCTTTGGAACTGATTATCACGTAAGAGAAACCACGATGAAAAATAAAGAATCATGTTCAACTTGCAAAAAATTCCAACGTAGGAGGGGGAAAGCTGTACAATTATTAACACATCTGGAAGGTTTTTATCAGCGAACATTTCAACGATAAAATTCGACTCGATCCAAATTCCGTAATGGCTGACGCGCGTCTATCGATCATTCCCACTCACAAACGCACTCTCTCGCTTGACAAATATCGATCATTATTCTCTTTCGAATATCAAATTCGCGCGCGAATATTTTACCACTATCGACTCGCCAAACGGAACACAAACGCTGCTTCGAGACGCAGAAAATATTTTAATTTATATAAAAAAGAGATTATTCCACTCGAGATGAGCTAAGGAGACGCGATGACAAACACGCTGTTGCTTCAGCGTCGTCATTCCGATGTCGTCGACATATGTCGAAAAGCAAAAACGGTCTGAATCTGATATTATTACAGTAACAACGAAAATACTAAAACAAACTGATCGACAAATGAAATAAAATATTCAACACGAAATGAAATCCACTACGATATCGAGTACACAATCCTGTTCACACTAGCGAGTACGGCGTCAGGACTACAGTGGAAGCGTAGGTCCTTGAAAACTGAAATTGTGTGCCCTTTGAAAGAAATCTGGTCGGCTCGCAAAGTTGGAGGGGAGGGATGACCGCGAGTTTCTCTGTCGCGCGCCAACAACGTCGGACAGTTTTCTTCTCTGTTCCACCAATCTTAGCCTAGTACTACGTTCCCCACTAAAACCACACTCACTTCTTCACGCATCCTTTGTGGGAGAGAGCAAAGGAAGTGGGGATAATGGCGGCAATCTACCTGGACGATTTTTGTGGCGGGAATTACAGGTACCTCTCTCTCTTCACGAGAAATCCTACAACAACGCCTCTTCTTGGATAGAGAATACTACGGAATGCATGGAAAATTTTGAAAAATCGTACGTTCTACGTGTAGAAAAATAAGTACGTTAGGAACAAAATTCTTCAATAAATCTAACGAAATTGAAAAAAGAAACCAAAACACAGATGATTTAAACAACATCATGGTTTTTTGATTATTAATTCGTATTTTAATATTTTATAAGTTTTCAACTCTATCCAGATTAATTTATAATGATCGAATGAGTTGCAATAAATGTTATATTTGTCCCGCGTGCGATCTGATTCAAACATTTAAAATCATACTTTTCAAAGAATGCAATACGCAGGTAGTTCCTTACGTCACTACTACTACAAATCGACCATAGACCGACCGCAAGGAATGTACGACAGTGTTGCCAGAACATCGTAAATCATCTGCAGAGCCATTTTTATAAGATCTTTCTCCAACGCCTACCCTTATTCTTCGAAAAAATCATGATTTTATTTGTTTTGAATCCCTAATACACCTTATGTTGTCAACCAAATTATGAAATGGTAATTCAGAAAATCTAAATTATACTTTCACTATAATACACTTATATATGATTATGTATACATTCTCATATTTAAAGTATTTCTTTTATACATATAACATTGTAATCAATAACAAAAAAAACTAAACCATAAAAATATGAAAAAAATTAGTAAATACTTAATCTTGTATTTTGGTTAAACTAAAATATATATTAGAATTATCACATTGCCCATTTCAGAAATATTAAAAATTTGGTTAACAAAATTTATGAATACAGAATTCTATCATTATTAGATGTTAATATAATTAATTTTGATGAATTAGTGCCAATAAAAGAAATCACACAAATTCCATCATAGTATACTAATATACTATTAATGTTAATAAATGATTGAAAATTACTGATTAATAGTAAAAAATAACTCACCCTTGGTGTTGTAGGTTGATTGCATCCATACATTTCCAGAATATCATTATTTTGACTAATGAATTTTTTAAGGAAAAGCAGTAGTGAACTAAGTTTCATTATTTTTCTCCACTGTATAGATATTACTTAAAAGGATACAAATCTGAATCTGTAGGTTGCTGTTGATAATTAATTCTTTCTAAAGAATCTTTGCTTTTACTATCATCTTCTTTTTCTGACGTTTTTTCATGTTCATTCTCGAGTTGTTTTAATCTTTCTATTGTTACTTGAAAATCATCATATCCATTATTTGCACAAAATGCGATCCATATCTCTACAAATTTTTCTTCTTCTACATCCCATGAACCACACAGTTCTATACCTGAATTAAAACATTTTCAATGTTATTAATTATAATCACTTAATCGAATACTATTCATTAATAAATAAATATATAAATTCAATGTAAATAAATAGATTATAACATTGACATAGTAAAAAATACCTTGTGAATAGGTTAATTAAATACAATTTATAGAAATCATTTTCATTCATATTGCCATATCTATTAAACTACATAAAAATTGGTTCTGTTATTAAATTAAAGAAGATGAAAAAAAAGAAGTTTTTCTTTAGTGAATAACACTTCCAGAAAATTTACATGTTATTTTTCAAAAAATAAACAACTATTCTAAACGATAAATTGTTATTTTCAAAGCAACTTACATTTATCAAGAACTGCATCATCCTCAACAACATTTGCGATGGTATCAAAACTTTTCAATAAAGTTTCTTTGGTCACCATTTTGTATCAACTAAACTCATGCCTGGAGGTTGGAACTCACACTCCCGCCAAAATACAGTAACTTAACCGTCCGGAAGACAGAATCTTGAATACCGGCGTTTTTAAACACGTCACGAACGTAAGTGATTATGCGCATGCGCAAAATGTAAACACAAGAAAAATCCATTCTCATTTCTACGTATTTTAGTATTATGCAGCATGATTATGCATTTTAAATAACTTTAAAAAAACGTATTGGTAATCAAAAAAATGCACTGATGTTGTGTATATACGTATACACATATATGTATATATATATATATATATATATATATATAGAATATAATTTATTCTTTTATTACATAGAAATATAAACCTTACACTTTAAAATCATGTATTGTTATAAAAGTATTGTATATTTGAATGCCAGTAATTTATAATCTGAAATGGTGTTCATCTTTCTTCCATAAATCAATAAGTTTGTCTGAAACATCTTTTGATGGAAATCTGTCTACCCATGATTGAATTAGTCCATCGAAAGAATCATTGTAGTTCTTAAGATCAACGTGTTCACCTATGATAATTATAAATATATATTTTAATATAATAAATACAGACTGTCAACATTGAGAGAACGAACAAATATAATATTTATACATACTCTCGACAAATGTATTGGATTGGACAAAAATTTTTCTTGGTTGTTTATGAGCCAATACAATATTTCTCCATTTTGCCCATGGGTGAGGACCAGTTTCAGGTACCTCACTATATTTATCATACATTTCTTTAGCAGCCTTCACATCTCCAGTACTCTTATAAACCTGTAGTTTCATAAGGAAATCTCCAATTGCTTTTCTTCCAACAGTACCGATCTTTGATCTATCTACAGTGATTCTCAAATTTTTTCCTGGCTCGGATTCAACTATATTGACAAAGTCCTCTCCTGCTTCTAAACAAATTCTCAATATAACAAAGCGAGCTTGAGAGTGAGCTTGTAACCATGTTTTTGTAGATGGTTGGTACATTTCCAAAGCTTTGGCACATCCATTCCATAACAATAATAACCAATTAACATATACAATATTGTCTGCATCAATTCCTTCATGGCCAAAAATACTTGTTACTTCCTTTTCTAGACATAAATACAAGCCTACAGCTTCTGCTCTACATTCTTCATAAGAGGATCCCATCGGGCCAAATTTTGAATCATATGTTTCTCCTTCTAAGAAATATTTGTCAACCAATTCCCCAGTCAAAGGGTTTTTTACGCTTTTACGATCGAAATTGTAAATTCCTGGTCCAATTTCCCTGAATAATTTTCCACTACCATGACCTAAAAGCTCATGTAATCCAACTTGAACTTCGAAACTTGATATTCCATAATCACGTAAAAGTTGTTGATCTTCATCTGATAAGAAGGGAATCCTATCTTGTTTCATACTGGCAGGTATAACATTACCCAATGATACATTTTTGAAACCTTCAGATTGCTTAATATCATCATAATTTGGAATATTAATACCACCAGGAATTCCTGAACTTGCGTAAGTTAAAACATCTAATGATGTAAAATCTGGTCTTAAAAATTCATCCTTTTCAAAATCATGAGGCCATGGCAGTTTTGGCAAGAGCTCTTTAGCTTTGTTAACTAAGGTTGTAAATTTTTGTGACATTTCTCTGTTTACCATTGCTACAAAACCTTCAAATTCTCCCCTTTGACCAGCTGGATCTCTGTATGTCTCTATAAATCCTATGTAAGTTTCTATAGTAGGAGCTTTATCTTTAATCCAATATCTTGATCCATTTTTGTGATCTTCTAATGAACCAGTTTTAAAATGATCAATATATTTGTCAATCATATGTTTTTCAGTATCATTAGCTGCAAATTCTTTTGCTCTTTTTAAATTTTCATTAACAGTTTCCAGTAATGTACTGTAATCTCCACGTGTTATTCTTATTTTTACATCTTTGAAATCTTCTTCTGGTAATGTTACCAAAGGATCATCATTAGATTCGATTGAGGCTAATCTGACTTCATATCTATTTACAGTTTTACCATTTTCTACACTAGATGTTTTAAAACATCTTGCATTATAAGATTGTAAACCTTTCTTTTGCATGAAGTCATTGATTAGATCGGCATCAGTAGAGGTACAGTTTGCAGAAAAATAAGTCGTTATGCCTTTTTCACCTAAACCTAAAGATTTCACATTATCATTCAAAGAAAATATAATGTCTTTTATCTTATCCCAAATAAAATCGATTTCATCTGAATTTTCTTTATAAGCTCTTGTAGTTTTTATAATTGTTTCAAACTTGTCTTTAGATAAATTTGGAATTATTTTACTATCACCAAACGCTTTATAATTTCCAGAGTTTGCCAAAACTCCACAGACATATACTAAAAATGCCTACAAATATTCAAAATATAATTATTAATAGGATATATACAAAATAGAAGTTTATCACATGGTCATATTAATTAATATATAAGCAATACCGTAAACTCTTCATCTGTTATGTTTTTTTCCTGTATAGCTTTTTTTATTTCTTCTACTGATTCACAAATAAAAATTTTATGAATGAGTGCAAATAATAATGGAGATTCTGGAGATGTTTGAATGAAAACAATGAGACCTCCATGCCATGAAGCTTGGCTTAAATAATGTGCATATAATTTTTCTTTTGTTGTTAATGCATTGAAAGCAGTTTCACAATCCAGAAGAACAACAGGTTGATTGTTTGGCAATGTGTACAAGCTTAAATCATCAGACATCTTTCTGTACAAATATTTATATCTGAAAAATAATTTCAAATTTAGTAGACAATCATAATAAAATAGTATAAATTGCATTTTTTATTTGAAGTAACAGAATCATAAAAACTAAATTATTCACAATTTTCAATAAACAACCCACCGCGGTATAATACGTATGTCCTTAACCTTCTGCGTTATTTTTGTAAATGATGTAAAATCATTTTTTCTAATAAAATTTCTGCGCGTTATCAATATTAAACTATTACTTAATTTTTGAGACAAAATTCGAATTACCATCTAAAAATTTTCCAATTTTATATGCATTTGTGAATATTCGATGTTCTATATTTTTTAAATCATTGTGATTAAATAAGCAACTGTGTGTACCATATAAAGCAACTTCCTTACCTTTTTCACAAAATATTAACTTTTTTAAATACTTAAAATAAAATATTGAATGGCACTATTTCTTGATAGATTTGTGTTAAATTATGTTATTAACACTATCAATTATCAATATCGCAAAACCACGTCAATTGTGTACATACCACCTTGCACAAATAAGCCATGAACCAACATATAGTAATATACTTTGCAAATCATTATACATATGAGCAGAACGGAGCATAAGTGTCCCGATACCCTAAGCTCCGTTCATAGAACACGTTGTATTTTTATGTTTTTCTCCTTTTCTTTCTAATAAACTCAAAATTACCCATTGTTATTTTCCAATAAATCGTCTTTATTTTTATCGACTACCGGCTGCTGAAATTTGTCCGTTGTAAAAAATCGACCAATCAGTTTCATTTGACGATGATTTTTAAGAAGACAGTGAATTTGCCGGGAACTTTCTCATGCGGATGAAAGAAAAAAACAGCAGCGTTCGATACATGTGCGCTTTCGTTATTACGTTATAAATATCAAATTAATATTGTCACGGGCAATCTTCTAGACAGGAACGATGCCGAAAGTAAATACTCTGTTTAATTATTTTACTTCGCCAAAGACTGTCAACAAGAAAGATGAAAAACCCGAATCGCCAAAAACATCGGCCGGTACTCCTAAGAGAGCACACAAAGAAAAAGGTATGTCTTTGTTATAAGTATTTAGATTATTTTATTCTTATTTGTCATATCACTTATGGTATTAAAGTGTTATTAGATTATCAAACTTTTATCTTTTAATGGTTAATTAATTTCATTGGAATATATTTTGTAGCTTTAAGCAGATTAAGGGGAAAGGAAAATACCCCAACTAGAAAAAGAAGTTTAGAAGAAGTTGATGATGATGATGATGAGTTTAATGATGAAGAGGTTGTAAAGACTCCAGTTTCAACTACTAAAAGGAGGCGGATTATTATTCCTGAAGATGATGAAGATTCTGAAGATGAATTCAAACCCGGTATTTTATAAATATTGTAAGTTATTTTACAACATTCATTCGCTCATGAAAAGTGTTGTTTTCTGCAATTAGGTTCTGAAGAAGAACTTGAAGAATCTGAGTCTGAAGCAACTGAAGGATGCACAGAAACAGAACCAGAAACTCAAAGCGATGATGAAAGTCCTGTTAAGAAGGTAAGGGTAATTTGAGTTTTAATTGCATGTAATTTATTAATTTACTTATTTTGTTTCATATCATGTTACAGAGGAGAGGTAAAGCATCAGCTAAGGGTTCTAAATCATCAAAAAGTACAAAGAATAAATCATCTGTATGTAACGTGCAATTTTTGCAATACTGAAAATAGTAGTAATTGAATCATATTGTAAATAATACTTTTCAGGAAAAGGATTCCAATACTGAAGTAAGCAGTGTGAGAACTGCCAATGATTCTTGGCCACATTTAAAGTATGAGTTTCTTCAACCAGACAAAATAAAAGATGCTCAGAAAAGGCCTAAAAACCATCCTGAATATGATCCGAAAACTGTTTATGTTCCAAATGATTTCTTAATGAACCAAACGCCAGTAATTATTTTTCTACAATAATGTTTTGAAATTCTTGTACTATGAATAAACATATTTCCAGGCAATGAGACAATGGTGGGATCTTAAGAGCAAACATTTTGACACTGTGTTATTCTTCAAAGTTGGAAAATTCTATGAACTGTATCATATGGATGCTGTGATTGGATTTAATGAACTTAATTTAACATTCATGAGAGTAAAAACATTGTATTTTATTATTAATTTACGCAACTCCTGAATAATTTATAACAATGGTGAATATTTTTTAATAGGGTGAAAATGCTCATTCTGGTTTCCCAGAAATTGGGTATGGTCGATATGCCGCTAGTCTTATTGAAAGGGGATATAAAGTAGCGCGAGTTGAACAAACCGAAAGTGTTGATGCAATGACAAAACGTTGTAGTAAGTGTAAGTATCAGAGAATTTCTCATTATAGAATATCATACCTATACATGTATTTATTATTATTAACAACTAAACGTTGTTCCAGTGGCTAAAGCAACTAAATTTGATAAAGTTGTAAGAAGAGAAATTTGTCAGATAAGTTCAATAGGTACACGGGTTCATACTTCTTTGGATGTTGAAGCATCCTCGTATAATTCTAAATATCTTTTATCTTTGGTCGAGAATAATGACGACAATTCTGGAGAACCCACTTTCGGAGTGTGCTTTCTAGATAGTACTATTGGTGAATTTCACATTGGACAGTTTAAAGACGATCGCTGTCATTCTAGACTACTAACTCTAATAGCGCATTACCCTCCCGTTCATGTGAGTATTGATTATTCGCTTGACTTAGTAGAAAAATTAAAAAACATATTTCTCGTATTCAATTCGTAGATTGTATATGAACGTGGGAACTTGTCAACAAAAACTTTACAAATTCTCAACAGTATGTTACCAGCAGCCACGAAAGAACCTTTGCAACGCGGAACTCAGTTTTGGTCTGCGACAACAACATTAAAGGTATGCAACAACATTTAAAAAATTGGCAAATGTAACATATAATTTTGTTTCTTAGAATTTACACGAAGGAGATTACTTCAAAAAAGAGAACGGTGATGAATTTGAATGGCCGGAAGGATTACGCCCATACTTGAATGAAGGTAAACTCTATTAGTTGAAACAAAATGTATATTCACTTTATAATTGTTTTTTTACCAGGAGATACCTTGGGTCTGACACCAGCAGATGACAAAGAATTAGCTATTAACGCTCTTGGGGGCTGTGTGCATTTACTCAAGGAATATTTACTGGAGCAGCAATTACTTGCACAAAAACGTTTTAAAACTTATGTTCCGCCTGATTTCGTAGGCAACAACGCGAATGCTAATTCACGTTTGCCTAATTGCATGGTTAGTAATTACTACATATTAGTATATTATTATTACTAGTTCATTAACAAAATTTTTTTTTTCATATCAGGTACTTGATGCTGTGACAATAAGTAATTTGAGATTGTTTGGTGAGGGGTCGTTAATCAACACTATTGATAACTGTTGCACTGCATTTGGTAAAAGGTAATTTAAATAAATATTTAAAAATTTAATGGTGTTATTATAATTTTCCAAATTACAGAATGTTACGCGAATGGATGTGCCGCCCGTCATGTCGAAAAACTATAATTCTACAAAGACAGAAAGCTATCTTGGAGTTGATGGATAAGAACGATATCGTTCAGTCAGCTCGAAAAGTTTTAGGGACTATTCCAGATTTAGAGAGACTTCTTAGCAAGTAAAGAGAATTTTTCATTGTGACGTAAAAGTTGAAATTGGATTCGACATTTCTTTTTTCTTCCGAAGGATACATGCACAAGGTAATGCGAGCAGAATGAAGAATCATCCGGATGGTCGTGCTATCATGTTTGAAGGGCATATTTATTCCAAAAGAAAAATCAATGATTTCATTACTACTCTTGATGGGTTTGAAAAAATTTTGGAAGTTTGCGATTTGTTTAAAGGTATATTATATACGAGATAAAATTAATTGTAAACTCTATAATATTTATTACAGAAAGATGTTTTTGCAGGTTTTGAAAGTGATTTAATCAATAATTGTACTCAATTGGAATCTTCTGAAACGTTCAACGATCTTCAGCGTGCATTAGATTATTTTAAGGTAATGTAAAAATTTTTTTTAACGAGATTCATTTAAAATATATGTTCCGATTTATAGACTGCATTCGACCACAAAGAAGCAAAAGAAAAAGGTAGCATCGTGCCAAAAAAAGGTGTAGATCCGGAGTACGATGATGTTATCGCTAAGTTAGCCAACATAAAGAAAGATTTGGATGATTATTTACATAAACAAATCAAACTGTTCGGTGTTAAAGTATCCTACTTTGGCACGGACAGAAAAAGGTTTCAAATTGAAATACCAGAATCTCAAACCAAAAAAGTAGGTCCAAATTATGAACTGCAATCTCAACGTAAGGGTTTTAAACGATACTACACCGCAGAGACTCGCGAGTTCTTAGCACGTCAAACCAGTGCAGAAGAACAAAAAAATAATGTTTTGAAGGATCTCAGCAGGCGTGTATTTGCACAGTTCAGCGAAAAGTATGACATGTGGAGCGAGGCTGTTTATAAAGTTGCGACAATAGATGTGCTTATTTCTTTTGCTAAGTATGCTCAAAGCACCGAAACGTGTGTACCGGAAGTATTCGATGATACAGATAGCGAGGAGGTATGTATCTTTTTTTAATCGATATCTCTTCTAGATATGTAATTCATATAATATTTTCAAGGTGTTCATGGAAGTTAGAGACGGTCGTCATCCATGCATTGTATCCGATAATTTCATTCCTAATGATACATTGATTGCTACCGAAGGAACAGCAAGTTTAGTCATTCTAACAGGTCCGAATATGGGTGGTAAATCTACTCTCATGCGACAAGTTGGCCTACTTACAATAATGGCTCAAATGGTAAAACGTAGAAAAATCTTCTTTTTATAACTTTTATGCAACATTTTTTTAATAATTAATAGGGCAGCCTTGTACCAGCATCTGCTCATCGATTCACTCTTACTGATCGAATATTCACAAGATTGGGTGCGAATGATGATATCCTGGCTGGTCAGAGTACATTCTTTGTGGAGTTGAGTGAAACAGCCACAATTTTACAACACGCTACGCTTTATTCGTTTGTTCTATTAGATGAGTTAGGTAAGAGGGAGATAATCTTTATTTATTTATAACATTTGAAGTTGATATTTATTATCGAACATTTTTCTAGGACGGGGCACATCTACATACGACGGCACAGCCATTGCTGCTGCTGTAGTCGATTCGTTGACTAAATTAAAATGTCGTACTTTGTTTTCTACTCATTATCATTCCCTAGTAGAAGATTACAAAACCAATAGTTCTGTTACATTAGCTCATATGGTAGGTGTGATTTAATAAATTCAGAATTTAACTGGAAAATGTAAAATTAATTATGTTTTTATTAGGCTTGCATGGTGGAAGCCGAAGAGGAAGAAGTATCTCAAGAAACTGTTACTTTCTTGTACAAACTCAGTGATGGTGCATGCCCGAAATCATATGGTTTTAATGCTGCTAGATTAGCTGGAGTGCCGTCTGTTATAACACAAAGAGCTCACGAAATTGCTAAAAGAATGGAATGCGAAGCTTATCAACGGCATTTGTTTACAAAAATATGTAAATCTGAAGGCGACTCGCTAATTGCAGTTCTTGATGAGATGAAAGAAAAATCAAGCCTTCTCGCAACAAATTAATTATGAATTGGAAATTTCTTTAAAAATTCTAATCCTTTAATATTGTTCTTTATTATCATCAAATTAAAAATGTCATTTTTCGTAACCAGTATTAGTAACATATGTGCCATTAATATTTTGTGTATTATTTAAAATTATATTTTCATAGCATTCACATAAAAAAAATAAAAATAATATTTGTGAAAAGACTTTTTTTTTAATACAGTAATATATCAATTATGTAATGTAATGAAAGGATAGGTATTGAAAAAAACTGTCTCAAATGCATATAAAATTTTATTAATGAACGACATAGTATAAAAAAGCTACTTAGCGATTTTGATACGTTAAAGACAATAATTTTCTAACACCAAAATCACGAAAGTTGATGAATTTTAAGTGCGTTAATATTATTTATGAAATAAATATAATTTTTACATACGAAAAAAAATTAAGTATATGAGTATTAAATGCAATGATTTGCCTTATAAATTACAATTATCGTATTCGTGCCTTAATACGTATTTTATATCTATAGGATTTGTTACGCCGATACAAATGACGTACAGTTTCTCATTGGTGTTTTAAGCGAAATTATTTTCAAGTATCGCATATGTTCGATTTTAAAATCGGCTACACACTGCTATATACTTTTTGACAAACGATTGATAAGCGAAGATCGCACTCTAGTTCAATAATCGGCGTTCGTTAATTAGAGACGCGAGAATATAGAGCTATTTTTAAAATTCTCAAAGGGCAACTCAGAAATAGTTATTCTATCTCGATGGTATATTCGTTCAGAAATAGCTCATACATGGTATTATCAGTATTAAGGAGAAAAAACAGTATGGGATTCAAATATTTGTTGTCGTCGAATATACTGTTACTTATTCATTTACGCTTTACGAAATATCGTTTAAAAAAGGAATAAAAAAAATGAAAAAGCAGAATGAACAAGACTTCGGTAAATAGACAAACGAAATGGTTCTAATTAGTACGTATGATCAATAGCAAAATGCAAATTTAATTAAATAATAGTAGTAATCAAAAAACGATTAAAAATACAGTACAACTGTTTTTGTTTAGTAAAATAAATATTATTATTAATTGGGGGAATACAAAGCTGATTTTACGATTTTTCAGGTTAAATTGATTATTTCCTTGACTACCAATCTATTTTTTAAACATTTTTTATAGTTATATTAGTACTAATTAATTTTCCTCTTTTAATTTATGTCAATATCGATTATAATACATTTAAATTATCTAATCAATAAATTACGAAAGTCAAATATAGTCATAGCATGTCGATTTCGACTACGTTTTAAAAATCAAACAGTGAACAAGCTAAAACGTTTCTACAAGTCTTACAACTGTTCTCAAAAGTGTTGTAAACAAATTCATAAAAAATATTAGCATTCTAAAAAATTTCCCCCACACTAATTATTTAAAAAAAAGGACTCATATGAGAAAACCTCAAACGACCAATGAATCTCATCGATGAATTCAAAAGCAAGAGAAATTTTGAATTTACAATCGTTCCAAATTATATTTCTTTTTTTTTTTCTTGACGCCGATTACTCCTTTGCTGTCGTTCACCTTTCCAATTTACCAGAGACCGGACGAATAACCGCCAGGCGGAACGCGCGAGCGCGCCGCTGGTGTCGATGCATTACTGGATTTATCGCTGCTGTTGCTGGTTACGCTGGAATTGGGGCTCGTCAGACCATTCTGGGCTTTACCGTCCAGCTGATCGCCGTAGCCGCTTCCGGTAATCGGGTTTGTATCTAAAAAATCAGAAGAAACTACGTCAGTCTCGATTTACCCAACTCAATAATTTTTCAGTGATCTTCAATTATCTACTTTGAAAAAAATCGAAGAAAGAAAGTAAATCATAATCTGGAACAAAATTAGATTAAAGTTTCTAGCTAAAATAAAACACAAAAAAAGAGTAGAGTATTTGAAAACCCAGAGGCGCTTCAAACATTACATTCCGAAGTTGCTCGCGGCAATTTCTCGTTTCGTGCATACTCGCATTTCCATTTTTATAAAAAGCGCCGCTGTCGGGACAAAATATTTCCCGTTTCGTTATCGTTAATGACTATAAATGATGTATTCGTCTAACTTTTGTTTTCCTCTTTATCACGTTTTACCTCGGCACCTGCGTGCGCTGCGTCTGATCGACGGCATCTCGACACCTTCCCCCGTCACTGGGTTCCGCGTCAAGCAGGACGTGCCTCCTGCGGGTGTTTTTCCGTTGTTTTTTTTTGTTTCGCACACTTTTTTCTCGCATAGAAGGAGCGTCACACAACGCACGCACCGAAAAAAAATCAAACGTCGGTGTGTGACGTTATAAGGGATAAAAGCTAATAAAAGCGCAGGCAACAAGCTTATGCAGTCGGTGTGATTCTCGTGTTATAACCGATTTTGCAGATGAAAATACAATCGATTTTCGTCATATCATTGCTGACCTCGTACAGTAAAAAATATGGACTTTGGTTGTACACTAAAAATAAAAATTTGTTGAATTTCCTTTATATTTATATTTGTTGTTAATTTGCTATTCGTTTTAATATTTGTTTTTCAAATAACAATTAGCTTCAACAAATTTTTATTTTCATTCTAGAGGTCCACATACAATTTTTTTGTAGCAAGAATGACAAGGTCAGTTCGCTATAACGAGATTCCATTGTAAAATGTGTGAAGCCGTGCACGTAGGATAAGAAATTAACGAAAATCAGGTGGCTCGTTGGCTCGCAAACACGAATCGGAACGTTAGGTTCATAACTAGGCCGGTAATGATCGCAGAAACTGGTTCTATTCGGCTTATCGGCTCGAGCATCCGGTTTCGAAATATTTTTATTTTCTTCAATTCTATTCGTATATAATATAACAATCGTAAGGAGGACGTCGGAATTTACGAGCGAGTTTAATGCTGAATAATACCGCATCCACCACTTCCCGCTACGCGATTTGACGCTATCGGCGATCGTCTCTCTCTCTCTCTCTCTCTCTCTCTCTCTCTCTCTCTCTCTCTCTCTCCCCCTTCGCGGTGAAAAATTCTCGGGAATACCCGAAACGAAAAAAAAATGTAAAAGGAAAAATCGCGAAACAACCGTATAAGGACACGGCGTGCTTTCTAAAGTTGTATTAATTCGAGAAGTTGACTTTTGCAGCGAGAGGCTAGCGATTGGTATTCGCCGCTGCGAAAGAGCGAGATAGGTTGATGCGCGCGTACGCGAATGTAGAGACAGAGAAAGGGAGGTATGAAAAATAAGAACGGACGCGACGAACAATTATTGCTGAAAAGCGAAACGAAAATATCGCGAATAATTTAATTGGAGAAAGTCGGGAAAATGGAACGCGAGTGAGAGGATATAGCACAAGTCACGGATAGCTACGGATTCGAGAGAGTATCGACAGGGGCTCTTAAACTCAATATACGGCCTCGCGAGCGAGCGCGTAATGCGAGGTTTTCACATCCCGCGCTCGCGAGCGCAGCTCCGTTTTGTCGGCAAAGACGGAAAAACGAGAAGTGGAGGGGCTGGAAAAAAATCAATTAATCACGCGTGTTTCATGCAAACTAAGGTTTCCAGTCGATCTCTCTCTCGCGTGTCCCGGTGAATCGCTTTGTCGAAAAAGGACAGGTGAGTCAATCGCGAATTGCAAAGCAGGCGCTCCACAGATACGCAAAAAAAGAGAGAAACAATTTGGTCGAGCGTTTTCGCGATTGATACACCTGTTGCGTCGAGTGTACTGTAATGGTTTCGCTATTTCTCCCGGAGGAGAGTTCTGATTGGTAGAGAATGGTCGATTCGGTACATGAAATTTGTGTGTATCACAATGTTGTGCTCGCGCTAATCTAATGATTTGACTGTCACGTTGTTGAGAAAGACTTACGAAACCGCTTGTGTCTCCTATACGCTGCTTGCGGAAAGTTCAAAAAGTCACACATAATCAAGTAACACAGATCGGTAGGAAGGAGATGATTGTGATTATTTCGGTATGGTGAGTTACGAAATTCATATAGGAAAATCAAAAGCAGTTTCGATTAAAAATCTAACTCAGGGTCATGCGTTACACAACGTAACAGAATCCGAATTTTAAACGCTGATAGAATAAAGATTTATTTAGATTTCAAAACCGAGCTGTTACAGAAAAATAAGCAAACCCGAGAAAAAAAATATTCATGCAAATACCAAATTTTACGAATCGATGAGAACGATTCGGTATGAAAAGAATTAAATATAGTTGATTAAAGTAAATTAAAGACACTTGTAATTTTTAAACGGCTGTATCTGGACTAAAAATGATAATCCGACCAAGAGATCATTTTATAGATCTTTCTCTTTAAAATGATCAATAGCTCGATTCAATACGTTTTTTAGCCTAGATACACATTGAAAATAAAATTTTGTTGAATTTACTCAATATTTATTTTTCTAGACAAAATAATTGTTTGAATTTTGAAATTTGAGCTGTATGTGGTTACTGCTGTTAATTTTATTATACGAATTTTATTCATCAGAATGTTGAATGTCTAATTTTATAAAAAATGAAGATTTCGAACTAATATTCAACATCCTGATGAATAAAATTCATATAATTAAAAAAAACCATACACAGACCACCATTTTCTCAAATTTCATAATTGAAAATTATTATTTTAATTATTGTGACTCCTGGACATCGTTAAATATTTATCAGAATATTGAGTATATTCAACAAAATTTTCTTCCAATACAGCCGTTCGAAAACAACGAGTGTCTTAATTTTTCCGAGTACTATACCCAAAAAAAAGCAAATTTTGAAAAAATAAAAATTCATAAACCGAGGAAACTCGATGAAAGGGTTAGATGAGTAGGGGGGAGGGTAGAGGGAGGAAAATACGTACTTGTCGAGTTGCCGTTGAACGTGTTATCGGGCGGTGGTGGTTTAGCCGCGCGCGGACTGATCTTACCGCCTAACGACGAGCAATTCGTCGAGTCCGAGGACTCGCTCGATAGGCTGAGCGTCGAGGACGCGTAAGCGGCGCGCCTAGCGCTAAGACGTCCGTTCGTTAACGGCGCCGGACCGAATAGCCGATTGTGGGAGTCATTACCGGGCTTGTTGCTGCTTGTGCGTTGCTGCTGGCCGTTGTTCTCGCTGCTGGTGTTGCCGGTGTTGCTGTCGCCATTGCTAGCGCCGTCCCCGAACAGCGCCGTGCCTAGCTGCGAGCGATTGTGGTGGCTCTTCACCCGGCGCGGGCTAGTTTCGTCGGACGAGGAGCCGAAAATGTCGCTGCTGCCTCCGCCTGGCGGTTTCAGCACCCTTGAAAAAAACAATACAATCCTCGTTTAAAGTCCATCCGGACGGTCAATTAGCGAGATTGCTCTCGAGACGCGAGGCACGTGCGAGCCGCTCGTTAGCAATCCCTCCGAGTGATTTCAACCCCCTTTTTTTTCTCTTCACGCACGATCGACCAAATTCCGCAAAACTCACACGCTAATAGACAATAGAGAGCTCCCCCCGCCCTCCTCGCGTTTCTCGAGCGTTCTCGGGAGGGAGGGCGACAGGATATGGGTGTGCCCCCTCGGTAAATTACGCCGGATGACGTGGACGATCTCGTCACAGTTTTTCCTTATTTTGATTTTTTTTCTCTCTCTTAATTTTCTATCCTCGAGCCTCCAGAAGCGCAACGAGACTTATTAGGACCGAGTTGATCAACGTAATTCGATTTTTCAATTCGCTCGCTCGCTAAAAGTCTCGACGAAAATTGCCAGCCCACTCGAGATCCATTTCGATCGACTGCAGGAGACTATAAACGTCGGGAATGGCGAGCAAGCGGCGTGCGCGCACCTCGCCGATCGGTCACGGTGAGAGGATTCCTCATCTTCGCGTAATCGTCGATGCGTACATTTCGCGCGGCAATTTGCGGACACGAAAATCCGCGCAAGAAGAGGAAGAGAGAAAGCGAGAGCGTGCGAGAGGAGGAATAGAATGGGGAAGGGGAGGGGGAAGAAGACACGAGGAGGAGGGGAGACGACTACTGGCCAGGTCGTTCACCGCGTGCGCGATTTTCTAAGCGGCCGGCCGGGCGCGACTCGAGAGAGCCACTCGTGATAAAACTCATTGTCGGGCATGACCGCGAAAATTCATCTTCCCCTCATTTTTTAAAAGAAACTCAAAATTACACTTGACCCTTTACTGCAAATAACCCCATAGGGTTCCAGTTTTGATTCAATTTCTTAATTATTATAAAATAATTCAAATTAGTTTATCAAATATATATTTAGCAAAAAAATAGTCTATCTGTTTTTTTTTTAATTTTTTTTCTCATAAAATGTCTTATTGTGAATAAGTTTTTCATAAACTTTAATAATTCATGCAGTAAAGGGTTAACACGTTTTCGATCGGAGAATCTTTGAAATACTGGAAGCTGGCACCGATCGAGCATTACTGTACTTTCCCCTTCTCAGGGGAAAAAATTTCTTCCAAGTTTCGTAACACAAAAGTGTTACGATTTTACGTGATTTACGGGCTATGCCTCTTTCTTTATTGTCCAGGTCTCGTCATACGTCGATTAGCTGGTTTCGTGTAGTCAGCCGGCGAGAAAACGCCGGGTGAAAACTCGTCGGTGTTCTCGAAAAAAAAAGAAGATAAGAGAGAAAAAAAACCAGAAGTAGCAGAACGACACCGAATTCGCGCAACCGCGGATTTCTCTCACTACGGTTGCATGAATTTTTCGGAATCGCGAACCCCCGAGCCCTCTCCTCTCTCCGAAACGCAAAAGCGGAAAATCGATTCCGAAGGGGGGTACGGGGGAGAGGGAGGAGGGAAGAGGGGGACTAGTTAAGATCGTTGCGACACTCGAAAAAGTGGGTCAGAGATAAAAAAAGATGCGAGAGAGGGAAATATAAGAACGAAAAACGGGAAGTGGCGAGACGAGAGGAGAGAAAAGTTTCGCGTGTTCGTTCGGTTCCGACTCCGACTGTCACGGCCGATTTATTTCCATATTTTTTTTTTTTTCTTTATTCGCTATCTCGGTCTCGGCACCGAGCTAGAGAAGAGGCGAAGGGTCACGAGCGCTGGTACCGCCAGTCACCGGGTTCGCAAAATTTTCCTCCGCCTCGCGACCTCACATATTTCACCCTCCTCTTTCCTCTTTTTAATCCCTCTTTATCTCGTTATCTCGCGAAAAAGGGCCAAGACGATTTTCTGCACGATCGACGCGAGCGCTCTATGCTAATCGATAACGGTGAAATCCGCGAGTGGCTCGATTAAACATTCCGAGGTATTTCTCGCGAGGATTTTCTTTCATAAGCCTGGCCTACGCACCCCCACCGATCCTCATAATGCACTCGGATTTGCTATTGTGTTTCGCCGATTTTCCGTGGGAGTCGCTCGGAATAATCCAGCTTCCCTGTCCTTCGTTCCTCCTCCGTTCTTGCGAGATCTCGCACCACGACTCATTTCCCGTGCAAAATGTTGTCGTCGGTCACGGTAATTGCCGGTACACGATTTTTAATCATCAACCGCACGAGAGACGCGCAGCGCGCTTTCGACAAATCACGCTCGGGCACGCGAGCGTGGAAAAAATCTACCCCGTCACGTGCGAATCGACGAATAAGTATACAGACGATTGTGCATTTTCATTACGCCCGTCATTCGCTCGAACGTGCGAACTCGCCGATCTCGTGAGATTGCGCAAAGATCCTGTCGTACTTTTTTTTCTCGAGTTTTCCATTTAGGCTCTATTATCGCGACAAAGGAGTTTTTTTTCTCAGCGCTGGATCGATTCGATTGTTACGAGGAATAATCGTTTCTCTCCATTCGCGGAGGATATCTAATTATCGATAATTAAACGATTGGTTAAGGGGGGAATTAATTAGCCCGGTAAGAAATTGCGCCCACGGCTGACGATCGAAAAACTACGATCGATCCACGATTTGCCCATTTTCGGTGCAATTCTCTCCCCTAACCGCTGTCAGCTATTCGACCACCGTAATCGTTCAGTGTTAATTGACCGGACGTTAATTGGCTCTATTAATTAACAATCGATAAATATCGTCGAATTAGCGACTTTGGCGATTATCGTGTCCGACTAGAGAGCACTAACGATCTCGTGCACTAAAAATAAAAATTTGTTGAATTTGATCAAATATATAAAAAACAATAAGAAGATTATTGTTAAATCGTTTTAAACAATAATTCATTCTCTGAATCAAGTATTCGTTTCCGAATTTTCTGTAGCCAATAAATTTTTTTCTGCAGTGACGAATGCGGTCGAGTCTCCTAACGAGGCGGAAAATCTCGGAAAATCTGCAATGCGACAGGCCAAAATTTTCCCACCGATAATCCAACTTTACCTCTTCTTTCCGTATCCTACGTTGTCCAGTTCTACGTGCCTGTAGGCCGCGTAAGTTGCCATTTTCTCGATTTACGTCGAACTAACACTTGTCAAAAAAAGAAAATTCCTCCAGGACGTAACGTCGGAGGGAAAATTCAACCAATCACCGGTACGAACCAACGATAAACGACGTCTAGCTCGAGATTTACGATCTTCTGACTCACTGCAACTCGTCTGACGAATCTTCAGAGTCGGAACTACCGAATAATCGCACGATCGTGGATGAAGTATGGAAGCTTGCGCTTACGGCGGCGAGACCGAACTGACGGCGCTCGCGAGCCTCCAGCTGGTATATAATGGCTCGAGTCCGATGCTAGAAATCCCCCTTCCCCCGTCTCTCGCTCCCACTATCTATCTTATCCCTCCTCTCCCTTATCACTCCTTTCCTGCGCCAGCACCGAGAGACCCAGTGGGCTTGCAAGCTCCCAGGCTTTCAATTTTTTACTCCTTTTTACCTCTTTGGGGGAGGAGGGGAATTCTTTTTTTTAATGACCTCGAAAAGCCAAGAAGGAGAACGACGAGAGAGAGAGAGAGAGAGAGAGAGAGAGAGAGAGATAGAGGGGGGAGAGGGGAGGGGAGAGCAGGCCAACGACGCCGGCGTCGTGCATTCACCCCCTCCAATCAATAACCAACCCCCTGGCTTCCCACCCCCTACCAGTTTCTGCAACGAACCCAAGCAGCACACACGACCCCTCTCGTGTGCACGGCGCGATGCGCGAGTCTAGTGTGCATCGCGAGACCGAAATGACAATGGCCACTTTACACCCCGGCTGTATTCCTCACTCGACTCTTCCTCCTGTCTATTTTCGCCAATTTAGCAAAAAATACTACTCGGATGACTTCCGCCACTTTGCTAGCTCGCGATCAATTTTAAGGGAAAAATTTGTTGAAGCAACAAAATGTACATTCCTACACTGCGAAAAAATGTTGCTGAACCAATTAAATATGCATTCATATGCATTTTGATCGATGAAATAATCGTTCAGTCTGACAAAATAATTGTTGGATATTTTACTCCAAAAATTTTTATTCTAATCAACATTATAAAATTGATTCAACATTTTTTTCTCTGTATATACAACCTAAAAAAACATTTTAACAAATGAAATATTTATTAGATTAACCAATTTTTCACTCAAAGAATTTGCTTCTCGTAAAATATAGTTTTTACTGCCTTATAGAGTTTTAATTTTTAAGGCTCAAAATAATGTAGTTTATACAATACAGGAATGGGCATTTAATTGGTTCGACAAAATTTTTTTCCTAGCGTATAAAAACAGTCTCGACAAAGGGAAATTGACGTTTGGAGAAATTCAAAACTGTCACCGACGATTGAATTACACCCCCTGGATATTCATTTCCTTCGTAGAGCCTCCCCCTGTGGGGGGAGAGAGAGAGAGAGAAAGAGTGGGAACCGAAACGGCTTCCTGGCGCGAGAGGGATGAAAAAGAGACTCGCGTCGAGGTGTGGCTCGAGTACTCGACTCGAAGGGGTTTCAGCGATTTGAAAAAAAGCGAGCGGGGGAGACAAAACGTGGAAGGGTTTGCATTTCGCAGACAAAGGAAGGGGTTGATGACGCACGACGCTTCTTCAGTTCCTCGTTTGCAACCCTCTCGCTCGAGACGGCCTGTGCTTCGTGACTGACCGCTCGTGCGATTTACCGCTATATTCGAAATTAAAACCGAGGAAGAAAAAGAGAGAGAGAGAAGGTAGCAATATCACGGCGTATATCGCTTTAACGAAAATAAAATCGCGATCTTCGTGAGTCTCCTTCCGTGAAAAACCGACGATGTTCCCGGTGCGTAAGCGCAGAGGGAGGTTGGCCGGGGAAGAGGGGAAGTGTTTGCCCGTGTGTGGCCAACCGCGCATCCGTCTCGAGCGCGATAAATAAGATCAAGGCTGTGGGCCTTCCTCGCGACGTCAATGAGACTCTTTCTCATTCAAAGCCCTCCCTACCCGTCCCTGCCTTCGTTCTCTGTAAATGCAGGAAGTTTTTAACGACGGGAATTAATTTCAGAAAATTCTCATTCGATAATGCGACGAGAGGTGTTAAGAGAAAAACACGAGAGGAATGAAACAACTCGGACGCGAGTCGAGCGCGCGCTAGAACCGACTCCACTCACCGTGACCTCACCTGGGGAATGTGTAATACGATTCTTCATTGAGGCGTCGAAAGAATGAAAACGAGTCTCGTCGTGGAGACCCAGCGCGCGCGCTCGCACATCCGCGTGTCTGCAAAAATCTCGGTTTTATTTCTGGCGCGCGTGTGCGAAAATGAATTACGTAAAGTTCAGCAGGGGAGAAATTAAAACGCAGATACGCACGCGTACGGTACGCGCTCGCTCGTCGGGTATAATCGAATTAGGGGAAATCAACCGATCGAGTTGGAGGGAGGATAGATAAATGCAGAAATCGGCGGACCCTCTTGATCTCCCGTTCAGCCCCCTTTTTAACGAGTCTGGTAAACATTCGGCAAATCAGAGTTAATTAACACACACGGAAAGAAAATCACTAAAAATTAGGACCAGACTTTCGTTCTCATCGATATTTTATTTTGAAATTTGCTGTGTGCACTAAAAAAAATTCTGTTGAACGAAATATTGATTTCTATATTTACAAAAGGATATTTTGCCAGTTCGATACAATAATCATTCAGTTCAACAAAATATTTAATTATTCGTTTTACAAAATATCAATTTGGCAGTATGGGAATGTACATTTAATTGGTTCAATCAAATTTTTTTCTGCGTGTATTATATTTCTAACGATAACAACATCGTAATAATGATAAAAGATTTTTGTAATGAATCTGAAAAAAATCTCGTTAATATCTACAAGATTGTGTGCTAATATTTGTTTACAAAAATTACAATGTTTTCCAATTAATTTCGTGATTTTCTCTCCGTGCACAGATCGATTTTTTAGAATTTTTATGAATTTAGCAAATGAAAATCGATAGAACTTAGGAACAATTTTTGACATCCCTGACAGTGGAGAACGGAAGAGGAGGAGAACAGGACTAAGCAGGAAAACGATCCTCGGATGGCCTTCGAGATGGTTCACTGGAGCGAGATGGGCTTGGGCAATCGAATACGTCTATTTAAATTGCGTCATAAGAAACGATAAAAAAATAAGAGCGCGAGGCGGAATAGGATCGAGAGACGGAAAAAAAATTACATCTAAAATAACAACGAGAGCATGTCCTTAGCGTATCAGGAAATTTTTCGGTTGATTAAATTTCCACGCCGGCCGCAAAATTACGCATTATGCAGCCGCCGTCTACACGCTCGGAACGTGTACAAATATTTACATGTATGTTTACGTATATTTAATAAACGCAGATTCCAATTTCCAATTAACATCATTACGCCGCGAATCGTTTCACAAGCCGCAAGCGATCCAGAACGAATAGTCGAGAAATGTGTACGAATGTAAAGAGCGAGAGAGAGAGAGAGAGAGAGAGAGAGAGAGAGAGAGAATGTAGGTAAATTAAAAGAGGAACGGCACACGAAGGAGTGGGCCGGAAAAATCGAAAAATGACGAAATAGGTGAAAGTCCATCAGTGGATCATTTGCGCATAACGTGCCAGTGGTTATATAGGCTACCTGACAAATGCGCCGACTGTCCCGCTAATCGACGTGCTTTCCACCTAACGCGTGTTAGCGCGAGTGGGGGAGGCGAGCAGAGACGTCCCCTTGGGGCAAACCGAGCCGCGAATTCGAGAAAACGTAATTTCCGGAATTTTCAGGTGAGGAGTCATAGGTTGCGATTTTGCGGTTCGTCTCGGTAAAATCGCGAGAAACCGTAGAAAGTCGTATAAATCATCGGGACACGAGAGGCGTTAGGCTCGCGTATACTTATACCGTTATAAAGGCGTATAGCGAGTATCGCGTGAAAAGCGCGCGGGCAGAAGCAAGAAAGAGAGAGAGAGAGAGAGAGAGAGAGAGAGAGAGAGAGAGAGGTAGGTAGGTTACTCGCACCCCCCACGAAAATTCACCGTAACGGAATGGATCTCTCCTGGGCAGCTGACGCCGATATATTTCTTCAATTTTCTTTTTTTACCTCCCGAGCTTCATGGGATCGTAAACGGAGGAAACACTCTCGGAGTCGTGAAGAGTCGCTCGTGCGTGAACGACTCGCGACGAATTAAATACGAATCGTGTAGAGAGCGAAAAACATTCGAGGATTAGCGTCTCCGTGAAGGGATTAGGAACTCGCGGTGAGATTTTTCTGGCGAAAATCGAAACCGCGAGCGAGCTCGTAGTTAACAACGAAATTGGAGATGAGAGGAAAAAATGAAGAGGAGTAGGAAGGAGAGAGAGAGAGCGGGGAGTGGCTCGCTCGGGTTCTTTTGCCACGTAGCCTACGAAGAAAGGATCCGTTGATCGTGTAAAGACGGTTTCGGTCAGTGAGCAAGCTTTTACGCCCGTGCCTCGTAACAACCGCGACCGGCGTGCTCGCGCGCTCGCGGAAGGGAGAGAGAGAGAGAGAGAAACCAGAACGAGTAACCGAGCGAGAGGGACAGAAGAGCGCACTCACTGATATTTTAATCCTACGTTCGGTACGAAGAGCTCTCTCTCACTCGTCCTCCGTTTTTCGCGGTCAGTGTACTTCTCTCTCTCTCTCTCTCTCTCTCTCTCTTCCCCTCTGTGTGGTTCCGTTTCTTCGCTCCTCTCTCTCCTACACTTTTTCGTATCTCGAAATTTACGATCCAGACAATTTTTCATCTATCACTGCTTTTTTTATTTTAATCGATCGGAGGTCTTCCGATCCCATTCCGGTCGATTAAACGCGAAGATCGCTCGACGACGAATAATATGTATAAGAGAGGGAGAGAGAGAGAGAGCTTGAGATCAGGCAGAAGTTCGCTAAGCCCACCGGCAATTACAACGTTTCCCGTCATTACGGGGCAAGTAAGCGAAACCGATCCTCATGCGACTTCCGCTCGGCGATTAGCCTACCCCGCACTCGCGAAAGAGTCTTATTCCCGAATAGTGCGATGTTCGTGTAATAATTCCACTCAAGTATAAGAGCTCGTAAATCTTCCGTAATTAACGAGAGTCTCGAATATCGTTAAGACTCTCTTCGAATGGATTGAAGCTAGGGCATGTTACACTAAGGTGATGACGAAACACGTACCGGTTCTCTAATTTTCGAAAATATCAAGCTTATGATGGATACGTACCACATGAAATTATAATTGGGATTTCTAATTAAAAATTGTACCCTTAAAACTAGTTATATATAGCCAGTCAATTTAGCACTAAATTTACCAGTTTTATGTATACTATCTTTTTCATATATTTCTGCATTCATTTTTTCAAATAACTGCATATTGTACAAAAAATATAGAATTTAATGATTTAATTCATAATTAACATTTTTTTTCATTAATAACAGTCCCAATTTATTCAAGTAAAAATAGGAGTCACTGGACCCTAAAAGGTTCATTGTTAACCAGTTTCAATGTTCTTCAGAGTAGCTTCGAATCAAAGCGTAGTTTGACTCTAAGAATAAAACAATTCGACGTTCGCTCGTACTTTACCCCCCTCCCTCGATCGACGACTCGTTTTTGGAATTCCTGGTGTTGGAATCCCACGAATACAAGGGCAGGCTAAGAATAACAAAAAGAGAGGAAAAAATGTACCGACGTAACGGATACACCGAGTCTGATTTCACCGTGCTCGAGTGTGTATATCCGTCCGATAATTAGATCGATACGCTATAATTGTATCTGGTGCACGGTAACGCGATATAATCGATAGATCGGGCGCGAAGGTGTAAAAGCACAGTGTTGGGATGGGATCGAGGGCGAGACTCGGAAAGATTTCACGGCCTGGCCCCACCTTGCATTCGGCTAGCTCAGACACGACGAAACTATCGAATAATACGATCTAACTGCGTGACACGCAAAAAAAGCGAATCGATCGAGACGAATCAACATCTCGATGTTTCGAAGATTCACCGTCGAATCCGTTCGACTCTATCGACAATCTTTTCTCATACTTCTAACGAATTCCTCTAATACTTGAAAAAATTGAGAGGACATTCAACTGAAAATCAGTGAATCGAAAAACAGATCTTTATTTTAAAGAGGAAGATTCAAGGTTTTAAATAATTACTCTTTCTGAGAAAAAATTTTGTTGAACCAAAATATGCATTCAGATACATCCAAGACAATATTTTTACAGTTCAATGTTATAATCATTTAGTTTAACAAAATAATTGTTAAACCAACCAGTGAATTTTTCACTTAAAATATTTTTACTTCGCTCAAAAATTGTATATTTAATTGGTTCGATAAATTTGTTTTCCCAGTGTTCGAGTGTATTTCCACTTTCCACAGTATGACTCAATTCCAATTTATCGCGTAAGCAAACCTTGACTCAATGCCAAGTTCAATGTTGTCGTTCAATATCGAAATGTTGCGAGAGTGTAATCTTGAATTAGGTATTTGCGTTTTCACTTGGAGTTACACCCAAATGCACTACTTTCGAAAACGCATTAAGAAATGCTTAGGGAAAATAATTCATTACTCATCGATGCCGACACTGCGTATTTACTATGAAGAATACCAGGCGAGGGTTAATTACATGGTCACGATTCATTTTCACGACAGAAATAAAAATACAAAACTCATTAACTACCAGATCGTTCAAATCACCTGACGTAGGTTTAAACAAAATGTGTGTAAACCTACGTTATGTTTTCCAATAAAATTGAATTAATTGAAGGATATCAGATTTTTAAACATTTACTCGCAAGTCCCTGGAACCCAGATACTATATGTGTAACCCCGAAAATTTGAAATAAATTTTGTTAAGTATCGGCAGGGGTTGTACATACAATACCTGGGTCCCGTGGTAACTTGTGAGAAAATTTTTTGGATTCTTATATTTTTCAATTAATTGAATTCTATTGAGCTCTAAGCAACGAGAGTGACTCAGAAACTGTAGGTCAGACGGTTTGAATACAAATATACATTTTTTAATTCTTTAAATTTTTAATATTATACACACACTGAAAAAAAATTTGTTGAACCAATTAAACTTACATTTCTATACTGCCAAGACATTTTGACAATTCGATAAAATGATCGTTCGGTCTAACAGAATATTTGTTGTCCAACAAATATTTCACTTAAAAGAATTTTCTTTCCATCTGCCAAATATAAAATTGCATTTTTAATAGGTTTAACCAAATTTTTTTCTCAGTGCATCACCTAACAACAGTTTAGCTATTACAGAGGTGTTCAGACGATCCAAATTCGAAACAGAAGCTATTTGCGATTCAGAAAACGAAGCAGGAGAGCGCACGCCGAGAGCGCGCGGCACGTGAAATTGGCAAAGTGAAAAAAGGGAAGGAGAATAAATAATGAAAAAAAAGGAAGGGAGGAAAGAAAAGAAGAGCCGCACGTTCGCGAAGCAACGGGACGGCAATTGCAACGGTATATATCCGTGTACGTATGCGCGAGTGCATTTCACTAGTTACTTCATATACGGCCAGTCGATTCGGTCAAGTCGAATAATATCAGCTCGGCATCGAGCATGTGAACTCCCAATTGCATGAAATTTTTCGACGGCACGATACAATCGATAGTTTCGCTCGCTATTACTTCCCTGTTCGTATTTACGATTGTAAGACTGTCCGATCGGCAAGAACAAGGGAATTATTATGAATTACCGGCACGGCTTGGCGTACATATACCGCGGGAGGGGAGGGAAGGAACGAGAGGAGGAGAAGGCAGGTTTGATAAGAATTCAAGCGAAGGATGGATTAACATGCGAGTGACAATCGCATTCGAATATACGTGTACTCGCATGCAAATCTGTGTCAGGCGTTCGCGGGAATGAGCTTTCTAATTAAACCTGTTCGTTTAAAATTTTACACGCGCGTAACGAAAATTCCATGAACGGGACGATCACCGGTTGGGCGGTGTAGTTTTTGATATTCCATAACTGGTATCGATTATCGCTCGATCGCGACTTCTCCGCGAGTTTCAATGAATCGATAGCGAAAATTGATTGAGCGGCGGTGATTTACGATTGACGATAATATGTGGGTCAGGCCACGAAGTAGGCCTCAGTCCGATTTATATCTTTCAGCGAAAAATTCAACGTCCAATTACGATACTTTTCTCTCTCTCTCTTTCTCTTTCTCCCTCTATCGCACTTTCCGGTCTTACTGCACAGCTATTCTCGATTTTCACGACTAAGAACGATTTCCCAGTAGCGCGTTCGTTCCTTTATTTCGCCTTCCAAATAGCGCTCGGCCACTTGCCAGGGACGCAAATCGTTGCATCGGTGCCACCAACCTCGATTTTTCGAAGGGTCGGGCCACTCGAATGCTTTCCCCTCGAAATTACACAGAAATACACTTCTCAAAAAAATTTGGGAAGGGGGGGGGGGGCAGTTATCTTTCAAATGGCTGTATTTCAGCTGAAAATAATTAAATTCCTCTTTGAAATGAGCAACTGTTCGATTCAATTTCGTTAGTTTTATACGTTTCAATTTGAAACAGTAACGAAATAAATTTTCTTTGAAAAAATTGTGAACCAATGTAGTTATCACTATTAACTTTAAATGTTAGTGTTAATAAAACTATTTGGAATATATGACGATTATAACAAAAAGAAAATATCACAAAAATTTCATTGCAATCACAATCATCACAATCATCCCAACTAAAATTCTTTTCATTAAGAACTATTCTCTTTATCGCCCAGTCTAGCCGATCGTTATCGTTACTGAATTCCCAGCCGTTGAGCCGAGCTCAGCATTGCGAATAATACCGGTCAAAGTATAGAGAATGAAAAAAAAATTCAATCAATTGAAGAATTAGGTAAAACTTCCGGTGAATACTACGAGCGAACCGTAAATTGTCAAATAATACTTCGGATCAAGAGTGACGTTTACGGCAGGAATCCGTGTAGGTGTAGACGGGAAAGTTGCAAAAATCCCACCGATCGTGCACGCCCAGAGAGTTAGCGAGAAAGAGAGAGAGAGAGAGAGAGAGAGAGAGAGAAGCTTGTTAAAACACAAAACGTTTATTCTATTCGCCGAGTCGAAAGAAAGCAAGAAAAAAATGAACGAACCTGGTTTTGAACCTCTGAGTATCGTCTTGACCGGCCCACATTCTCGCACCGACTTTACCGCTTTTTTATTATTATTATTTTATCTCGCCTCTATTTCACGTGGTCACCGAACGAGCGCACGCGCACTGGCCTATTCGTTGTCCAAGAAACGAGTAAGAGAGCGAAGGTTACCGCGTGACACACGCACGTTCGGCCTATGAGATCGACGTGAGACAAAAGAGCAAAAATTGATTTAGCTGCAGAGCACGAGGGTCAGACGCGCGGTGTCACACACGTCGGTGTCGTTTGGACTTTTACAAGCCCTCATGGTTCGCGTTCCATCTTTTCTCCCTTTCTCTTCATCGCGTGAGTGTTGCACTCTTGATTTACTCTACATTCGACTACAGGAAATTGATCACAAAATTCTTAGTGGTTCGAAAAAATTTTTTTGACGCGCTAAATTCAATTAAATAATGCAATTTTTTGAAAATTGTATTATTTTGTCGATTTAATTCGCCGTTCGCGGTTTTTTAACGTTCCGTTTCGAGCCGTTCCTCGTCTACCGTTTGCCCCCCCCCCCCTTCGCTGTGATCAAATTTAGCCGCCACGTGCCGTATCTCGTGTTGATTGTCCTGAGTCTCGCGATGAGGTCCCTACGACAACAAGAGGGCTTCGTTGGAACCGATTTTCTAACTCTCCCCGTGTTTTTTCCGAATTTTTTATTTCGTTACTTAGCGACACACACGCCCCTCGCACGCGATATTTTTGCAAACATATGCGAGGTTCTGTCCTCGGCGTGTAATTACCAAATTGCACCCAAGGGGGATCGAGGAAGGTGAAGAATTGACACGAAAATAAAAATTTTTCGTTCTGCTATTGGAAATTCTGAGTAGGATGAAATAATTTTCTCGCTCAATTTTAGATTAATTTTACGAAGAAACTGTTCAGTTGTTCAACTGGCGCTATCTGACGCCAGGATCGATCACTGCAATCTTACATCTGCAGTAAGGCAGTGTGAAATTATTTTTAATGGGAGAAACATATTTCTCTTTTCTAAAAATTGTCTACGAGTACCGATTATAACGATAAAATAAACTGCTTCGATATGTTACAAAATTAATTAACAGCAGCTGTGTCATTTCAGTGGCACCCACAACACCCTCCATTTTCAGAGGTCTGATCGCAACGCTGCTCCTAAAAAGGGGAAACTCCCGAAGTATTATAGTTAACGAAATTTTTTAATATGAAAATTATCATCCCTTTTAATACTTCGTGTAATAAACTCGAAAAATTTATGAATCATTATTCGTACATAGTCGTGATCGATGCAATGGAAAACAATAACAATTGCGATTCGTTGTGGAAAAGAATGAACGAAAGATAGTATGACCGGTTAAAACCAGTTCAAACCAGCGCGCACAAAGCGATCCTGAAATGTTGCGAATGCTAACCTCGACAGAAACAATTTATCTGCTCCAATTTTACAGAGAAAATGTTGCTCCAAAATGTATATCGTTGTAGAGGAAAAACGTAAAAACTGGTCGTAAACTGAAATATATACTAATATTTAAAATATCAGCACCGTAAAATTTCTCATAACGGAGACAGATCTTAACGGCTATGTCGAGTCTTTAAATTTAAGTTTGCGTAAATATTTAATGTTTCCTCGGATTTTTAAGATATGTAGAGATATGTATAAAGAGCTTCGGTTATTTTGGAAAATGAGGAAAAAAGTACAATCGAGCATAAATATATTTGTCACTCACTTGCTAGAATTGCGAGCACCATCGGCAATACCCTGGAAAGTTCCCGTCGACGTCATTTGTGCAGAAGTTTATAACTCGAGCGAATTGTCACGAAATGCTGCAATTTTTTTCTTCCTTCACAATCACGTCTTTCAATGTACAAACAATCGGGTCATCAAAGGATCATCTGGCCGTGGAACAAAATCAAATCGTCGAATAGCACTTAGCGGTTGGCAGACTGACGATCCGTTGTTTAACGTCATGAACGTGATAAAAGTTGTTCAAACGAGCATCTAAAGAGGTATAAATTTTAAAAAGAACATAAGGATAAAAATAATTAATTAATTAATATATTATAAATAACGGTTATATTACGCTTTTAAACCATATTTTACAACTGTTTTTCAAATGTTTTAAAAAATAAATATCATATACGTTCTTCTATATGTGTACAGATGGCATCTTTGTCGCTTTGTTGTTAGAGTTGGAAAGCCGGTAGCGGCCGGTCATCTACATAACAGTAAGCAAGAAGTAGCAGACGACGCTTAATGGTATCCGGTTTTTAATGAATGTTACAGTAAGATGACAATTATTTAAATTTTTGTCACTTCTTGTACGACATGACCGTCGATATAATTGACTAATGATATCTCCAATTATAATGTGAATTTAGTTATAACTTAACTAGATTAAATTTTCATCGTAAACATAACCTTACTGAGATTAAAAAAGAAAATGCCTTTATTTTCTAATAAATTCTCTCCGAAAAAAACTCCTACGAGAAAAGCATCTGTGTTTTTAGCGAATAAAGATTTGAGCCCTAAAAGAATAGAAAAAGAGTTAGGTCCTGATACAGGACCCATTCGCCTCCGTCTTGGTGATCAAGAAGCTTTATTTGATGCTGGTTTGTGGATTCCAGGTAAAAAACACCCGATATATATTTTATGTTAAGTATTCTGAATGAGAATTAATTACAGAAACTGGTAAAGCAAGTGGAACTTTTAAAGAGAATGAAAAATTGAAAAAAGAAGTGAAAAGATTAGAAGAAGAAAACAATTTTCTGAAACTGAAATTTGAGGTGCTCCTAGATATGGTAAATGAATATACACTTCTATAAAAAATTATATTTTTATTATTAATTATGTTTAAAAATAATTCATCATGAATTTCATATTATGATTTATAAAAAAACAATGATTCTATATAAATCTATATACATTTAATTGGTATAATAGATTGATATGTATTTATAGTTGACTGAAACAACAGCAGAAGCTCAACTACAGAAAGGAGAATTAGAAAATCTTAGAAACAAAATATCTCAAACCAGATTAAATATTTGATCTGCTATAAACTTAATCATTAAGTAATAAATATAACTTTTCAGTTATATATATTTTAAACCGAGATATTGACCTTTAAATATATTCTTAACATTAAATTATCCTTAAATCATATTGCAACATTATTCTACTTAGCAAGAATTAAGAAATTAATTTATATACATATTTAAGAAATAAATTATCTTTTTTAAAGTATATTATACCTACTTAATCCATTACATTTTCTGGACAAGTTTTCCGTGTGTGACCTGTGTTCATTGCAATTGTATTAAATAATTATCATTTTGTTTATTAATAAGAAATACATACCTTCTACTCCACAAATTCCACATTTTCTCTTAGTACCTGTTCCTTTAGATCGACTTTGCCCCTTACCTCGCCCACGACTATGAGCACCACCTCTACTACTCCAATTACTTCCTGTTGGTTGATTGTTCCAACTTGAATGATTTCCACTATTAACAACATCATCTGCCCATTGGAAAAAATTACAACCATTTCCCATTCCTTTAGGACAACCATAAAATTGTCGCCCTTTATTTGGTCCTTCTTTGTTAACAGTCAATCTGTGGTACATCAATATATGATAATAAATCTGTTTGGTACTATTTCAAAATCCTACATCTCATTTCTACACTTACTTTTTAGCCGGTTGACCACACGCACATGAAATATCTGACGAAGGAGTATTAGAATTTGACCAATTTGATGTACCTGGTTTTATTGATTGCTGTTGATTTGACCAATTATCATTGTCATTACTATGATAATTAGTTTCCGATTGATTATATAAGTTTGGCATTGTGGCATTGTCAGTATCATTTTCTGTAGCCCATTGAAAAAAATTACATTTAACTTCATCAGGTTTTGGGCATTTATAAAATCGTCTTCCTGTAGACAAAAATATTTCATATTGTATATATATATATATATATATATATATATATATATATATTATGATATAAAACAACATTCAAGAAATAAAAACTAAATTTACCCTTATTTGGCCCTTCTTTTTTTACTGTTAATGCAACAGCTTCATCATGACAATTACACATGATGATCTCATTTTCATCAATATGGCCCCAAGATCTGTCCATCAGGACTGTAGGAGTTGTTGATTTTTTAATGTTATTTGATACTAAATGATTGTTTGATTCATTTAATCTAGCGGTATTATTGCTAGCACTTTGTCCACCTTGATTCCATGTGTTTCTCACTGAATTATTTGCATTTGAACGTTGTGATTGATTAACATTTGATGTATTATTCCTACTGTTAGATCTTGCATTCTGTGCACTAGAATGGTTTGATATTTGACTAGAACCTGAGTTATCACTTGTACTGTTGTATCCAGAATCGTTTATAATTCTATTTCTTTTTCTAATATTTTCTCCTCTTATGTTAAGGGCTTCATTGAATTGAGAATCACATCCTCCTATACAAGTTTCATAAGAAGAACCATATATTGGCAGTGCATTTCGTTTAAATTTAAATTTCAATTTACGTATATTTCCTGGGCACTAAAATGATTAAATAATTAGTAATGACATATATCAGTGCAAAATTTAGTTCATATTTTCAACTTACAATGTTACAAGTAGTGCCCATTATTTCTACATTTTCAACAATATCCGGAAACCAAACTGCATTATTACATGTAGGATAATTCATACAGCCAAGATATTTTTTAGCATCTTGTTTTTTCTCCCTCATCACTACATTAGAATCACATTTCGGACATTTGAAAATTGGTACCTCTTCTGGTAGATTTATTATATTACTTTCTTCAATTTGATTTGGTTGTTCTTCTAAATAATTTGCTAAGGCAGTATCAATTAAATTAGCCTTTTCCATAGCTATCTTGAATACTTCTCGATATTTATCTATTTGTTGTTTCAGGACAATTTTTGGGTCTTTTTTTCCTTCACATATTCTGTTTAAGGCAAAAAAATATAAGAAACTATAATAAGTAAAAGAAAATTGATCATAATCTCAAATGAATATTCACGTACAATTTAAGGTCGTTTTCTAATTCAGCCCTTAAATTAGGTTTAGACATTTCGAAACCCATATTATCATATCCCATTACTAAACCAATTCCTAATTTACCGGGCATGAAATGTTTCCCATCAGTCAAACCTACATATTGTCTTGATTTTATTGTGTCTATATGCTCAGCATGAGTGGCATCTGTCCCAATACCATGTTTATCCATTAAAGCAATTAAATCAGCTTCAGTTAACAAATTAGGTGGAGATGTTGCCTCTTTGACCATTACAATTTCACTTGGATTGAATTTTTGACCTTGCTGATAATGATGAATTTCTTTATCACTCCATTTCTCATAAATATAAACTTCTAGATAATTTTTTGCAATAATTTGAAGACCACTTGTTATGAATTTCTCATCAGCTATATTAATTTCAACAACAGTTTCATAACCTTCTGCATTCTTAGATAAACAAGCTAGAAAATGTCTAACTACAAATTCATATACTTTTGCTTCATCCCCTAATAAAAGAATATCACTATTAAAATATAATTTCATATTATTTTGTACAAAATTTTATTTACTGTACCATGTAACTGATCAGTATATTTTGTTGGGTGAATAGGAGGATGAGCTTGATCGCTTTTTTTCCCTTGCCTAGGTGATGGGCCATCAGATGCTACACGACTAGCAAATGAGCCCCATACAGGATTTTCAACTTGTTGATTGACTAATGATAGTAAATTCATCTCTTTAGGAAATATATTTGTTTCAGTACGTGGATAACTGATTAAACCTTTTGTATAAAGTTTTTCTGCTATTTGCATTACTTGTTTAGCACTGAGGTGAAGTTTACGTGACCCTTGTTTTTCCAGTTCCTACAATTATAAATTTAAAGTAGATAGATTCACTTCCTTCCAACTCTTAATAATAATACTTACAATGGTATCTAGAGGTACTGGTCGCCATTTACTTTTTGGTTTTGTTGTCACTTTTTCAACAGTAGCTTCTGGTTGTTCTAAACATATATCCAGAAATACTTGGCAAGGTAGTTCTTCAAATAGTCTTCCACGATCCCAGCGAAACTCAACAGATATGTTATCACGAGAATCTGTTACTTTTATTTTCCAATACGGTTCAGATACAAAACGTTCAATTGCTAGAAATCTTTCAACAACAAATCCTAGTGTAGGAAATTGGCAGCTACCATAACTAATTAACATATCTGCTAATGTTCTAGGAAATACTTTTTGAAATCTCAGGGTTTGAAACCTAGTGAAAGCAGCACCTATTATAAAACGATTAATTATTTTTTTTTCATTGTTACAGATATATAATGTGTTTAAAATTACCTATTCTTAAATCCAATTCGCTTCTAACATCAACAGCATCACTAACAGTTTTATTTGGTTCTTGTAAAGTCTGAATAGCTCTATTGATAGAAGCTTGAGTTATTTCTGAAAATTTAGCTCTGAGAAATATAAAAAGAAATTAAGTTGAATAAATTCTTGCAATAAAATAATTTCTCAGTTGTAATTATTAGTGTTACCTATATATTTTTATATGTGGTTTAACAGTTTTACAAACATCGATAATTTCAAAACCAATATTTTCTCCTTCTCTATCGCAATCTGTCCAAATGATTAATGCTTGACAATTTCTAATCTCTCTTTCTAAAGTTCTCTTTATATTAATATAATTTTCTTCTGGACACTGTTTTACAACAGGAGCATCAAACAAACTTAATGGATGACAACCATACCATTTTTTATACCCGCCAGTAAAATCATAATTCAGCAGATGTCCTGATACTGATGTCATAATCATTGTACATTGTTGACCCCATAAATGAATATCAAATTCATATATTTTATTGAATTTCGAAAGTCCTTCCCTCTGAAAGATAATAATAAAATATTTCATTGTTACTAAATTATAAAATTAATTAGCAGTGAATATAATTTGTAAAATATTTATTTTTATTTGTCTATATTATAAATATATACTAACTTTTCTGGAATTACCGCGGGATAAAAATCCAGCAATATGTTTAGCGGCATCATTTTTTTCCGCTACGTTGAGCACTTTCATCGTTTTAATTGAGCTATATTGTTTATTCCTAATTGAATTTCTAACTCGGTCTTCAAGATGATACGTTCGTATAAAAATGCAACATCGAATACGGTTCAAAATCAGTGACATTATTTTTATGTTGCATGTTAAGGTTAACCATAATTACCAGTCATATACAATTGCGATATTATGTTATTTGCTCAAATTTAATTTAATTGGCACATCAAAAAACTGGGTATTTTAATTTAAAATAATTATAACTTTCTTTTCTAATAATGTTTGTACATGTATTCAACTTTTATTAGGTAGTTTCGAATTTGAATTTCACCGAAGACACACATTTGATTTGCTTCATACCTCGGAACGAGAGGCGGGAAAATAACATGTGAAATAGAATAACGTTACACATGATTATTTCCGTTGGTACAAAAATTCTATAGAATTGGATTGGCAATAGTTTGACATCGCTGTTGATACGGTACATGCTGATAAGGGTCTTTAACGACAGTTGATTGCGATAACTATTCGGAAAAGATAAAAATTGTAAATATCACTTCATGTGTTCCAGTACGTGAAACAAAACACGTGTACGTATTTTTGATACAATCATAAAAATATATAAAATTTAAAAAATTTTCATAATGAGTAAGGAGGAAAAAATTATATTAATAAAGAATGCTATCAAGAGTTACCCAGATTTTCCCAAACCAGGAATTTTATTCAGGTAAAACTCCATTAATTATAAACAAGTACAATTTTAATTCATATAATTAATTTATAGAGATATATTTGGCATATTCCAAGATACTACTGCTTTACGAACATTAAAAGATTTAATAGTTGAATATGCTTCCACACTTGAGGTTGATTTGATCGTTGGCCTAGATTCTCGTGGATTTCTTTTAGGTCCATTAATTAGTGTGGAACTTGATAAACCTTTTTTACCTATTCGGAAGAAGGGAAAACTTCCAGGAAATGTACTACAAGAAAGCTACAGCTTAGAATATGGAGAGGTAAAAATTATCTATTATTATAGATCATTTTACATTTAGATTTATCAACAATTTATTTTATAGGCTACTTTTGAAATTCAAACGGATAACATTAAGAAAGGAACTAAGATTCTTATAGTTGATGATTTACTTGCCACCGGAGGTAAATATTTTTATAGTATTTTTATTTTTTATTCATTTGAGACCAATGATAAAAATTTGATCATTTTCATTAGGATCTATGGCAGCTGCTGTCAAACTCTTGAAATCATGTCAAGCAGAAGTTGTAAAATGTTTTGTTGTAATGGAACTTTTAGCTCTGAATGGAAGAGATAAAGTGGATGCATCAGTAGAATCACTAATTCAGTACAGCTGATGTATTATTAACAATTTTGTACAGTTTTGACAAGTTATTCATAAATAATACAATTTTACAATAATGACAACATAGCAATATGTATAAATGAAATAATATATTTTTATATATTGCCGCTTATATAATAAACGCTATAATATTTTGTAAATATACAATGATTACAACAATTACATTCAGAAATATACTTTCATTTCTGTCTTTTTATGGAATTTAATAAACTTTGTACCTTTATTTCTAGCTCATTTACATCTTGTTGGAATTTTTTGTGTATTGCTCGTTGATTATTTTTAACAGGTGAAGGAACTTTTTCCTTTGATAAACTTAAACATGATTTTGTATTGCCTATTTCGGCATTCAAGCACTTATGTGCCTCTGAAAAAGTAATTTGCAATTAATATGAAAACTATAAATTTGATTTTAATGCTTACCATTCAATCTATCTTTATGAATTTGTTGAATAAAAATTTCTGTTTCACGGTGTACGCGCTGCGTTTCTTCGAGCCGTGCTAATTGGGAATAATGAGAATGAAGATCACTCTTTTCATCTCCTACTGTTTTATATTGCGTAATAGGTGTTTCTATCAAGAATTCAGGAAATTCTTTTAAAATAAACAGTGGGTAAGGCCGATTCATTGGTAATGAGATCATTTTCATCCTAAATTGGAAATCTTATAGAAAATCATCACAAATGTAACCTGACAAACATATTGTAATTACCTCAAATATCTACGGGGATGAGTGTGATCAGGAATAGATTTATCCAATTGCATTGCAATTTTTAATATATCTTTAATTCTCAAAGCCATTTTTGTACAATAAAATTGTTTCGCATCTTCTAAACAATGAACTGAAGACATAATGAATTGGCGAAAATGAATATTATATGCAACAATAATCATCAATAAAAATGATGGATTTTGGAAAGATATTAAATGATCCCATAAGATCAACCATTCATTCATTGGAAGTACTTCGCTCATTGTTGTTTGTAATAATGGCCAAGCATACTCTGTGGAAGTTATTTTATGTTTACAAAAAAAATTCAAGAGTATTGGATCTGCCTCTAGGAGTATGTTTTCAATGATTCCTAATATATTGAACGGTGGCAAAGGATGGTATTCAAACCATTTTTGACAATAATTTTGTAAAAGGCAAATTATCATCTCAAAACAAAGTAAAGGGCTTTTCTGCAATACAATAAGAAATTAGCAACTGAATAAGTATAATAACAATTATCTTTGAATTTACAAACCTGGAAAACCGTAATAAAAGGGAATATTAAATGTGGCAAAAATGTTGCATTACGCAATAAAGGGCACCAATGAGATAGATAATTCATGAACATAGCTAATAGTAGTGCTTTACTTTTATCAGCTAATTTATAGTTTTTTAGTATTTCATCATTGATTTTTGAATTAATTGCTGTATTTGCTATGCTGATATAAGCCTTTCGATTTGAAGGTAACTTCAAAATAGTAGACCAAATTAGAGTTCTATAGTCAGATGGGTATTCTCCATACTGTTTTATTATAAGTAATAACCGTTTCATGTTTAATTCTTTTTCTTTCACTTTTCTCAAATCATTCAAGTGGTCATGAACTCTATGTGCTTGTGGTCTTGTAAGAATAGTTTTTTGTTTCATTGTTACATCACTTTCTGAGAACAATTTTTGTGATTTAACAATATTTAAGTATCCATTTTTCTGAATAAGAGCAATAAATCTACCATCTGATGAAATTACTATTTTTTGTACAGATTTGAACATTTGATACATTTTCATTAAACGTGAAAGTTCCATATTTAGAAAATATAAAGTACAATCAGATGATAGAATTCCAATAACTTTGTTAGATCCAGAGTCCAGGGACAATGGTGCAATATATATCTGTTTAATTCCCATTAAATTTTCTGGTAAGTTTATAAACTTCAATAAAGTCCAATTGCTTGTATTTAAAATAATAATTCTTTTATCCATACCAGCAACTATCATAACTCTTGCATTTTGAGTAAATACAAAATCTTTAGAATTCCGTATTCCATATAACTTGAGGTCCATTTTGATATCACTCTCCAATTGGCAAATATTCCATATTTGAACAGTATCATTACGATATAAGACAGCAATGTGCCCAATGTTCGATAAGGCTGCTTTTTTGACTATATTCTTTCTAGATAAATTCAATTCATGAACCTTATTACCAGATTCTATATTCCAAATAATGACTTCTCTTTGAGAACAAGTCAAACAAAATTCTTTATAAAAAGAAATATGTGTTGCTGGAAATTTATGACCAACTAATAAACAATATTCATCTACACGAAAATTAGTTTTCAAAATCTTGATATTAGTTGTAACCAAACCAATTATGACTTCATTCACCACAATCGGATTGAATGCTACAAATGTAGAAGGACCCACAAATCCTAAATTTGTGTAAAATGAACAATCGTTTGTCAATCTAATGTAGTAAGCATATCCTGCTGTGTCAATAGCAATAACATGTTCATTTTTTCCATCAAAAGCAAACTGCGTAAAACTTATATTACTTCTACATTTTTTATTTTGAGTTGTTATTTTTGGTTGCAGTTGATAATAATTCTGGTCAATTTTAGGAACCTCATACCAATCTTCAGACATTTCTGAAGAATCAATTATATACATATGTTCATTAGTAGTATATGTAGTCACTTTAAATATACAGTCACTCATATGTTTAACGATAACATTTTGCACAATATGTATCACACCAAAATCATCCGGAAAGGTCTTTCACGCTGTTTTATGTGCTTCACAAATTTGACGTTACATTTTGAATGGAGGGAAAATAAAGCGGTAACTATGGTGCCATCGTAGCCGCGTAGCGCCAGCTTTTGAGTAGAAAGTCTGTGTGATTGTGTGAGTCGCTTCAAAAAGATGCACGTGCATGTGTGCGTCATTCCCAATTTCATCACGAAATACGAATAGATGTTTGTAGCAAAATAATTTAAAATTTTATTTGAGTAGTCTGTAACAATTATTACATAATTTCTTCTGTAATTATTCACATACTATACATGTTCTTATAAAATTTTTACTCAATAACAATTTTTTTGTTTAAGAAAAAATCACTATAGAATATAATAAAGATAATTCGGTGTAAGTTAACAACAAATTACGAATGTTACATATAACTGCTGAATTATAGTTAACACTGGGTGAGAATTTGGTCACTATTATTCTATGTTTGCTGTCAAAATAATTTTAACGAAACAACAATAAGTAGTTGAGCCTTTCAGAGACGTCATAAAGATGTTCAAATGAGGTACAGTTTTACTGTAATTTCATACGGAAAATCAAAAGAAGCAAAATTTTGATTTTATACCATTGAGCAGGAATGGAACGAGTTTAATATAAATTGTTGACTATATTGATTAATATCACATTGAAATTTTTAACAATTTCCATTGATTGCAATAATTTTTACAAATAAATTAAATAATTTGTAAAAACATCATTAAAAAATCTCAGGCACACAATTTTATGAAATTTCATTAAAAAATGTCCGTGTATAGCATTTCATTCTATTAAAAATTCTAACATAGCTAAATATTGCGTATAAATCACTATAAGTGATTCCATTTAATTATACATGATAACAGTAAAAAATATCATAAACAACAAATATTATACAAT
This sequence comes from Goniozus legneri, assembly GCA_003055095.1. Taxonomy (NCBI): domain Eukaryota; kingdom Metazoa; phylum Arthropoda; class Insecta; order Hymenoptera; family Bethylidae; genus Goniozus; species Goniozus legneri. The sequence goes on from NCVS01002193.1 coordinate 67,285, forward strand.
AGGATATCTATAAATACATTACTCGTCTTGGCTAGTCACATTTCAGAAACTCGTTGATTATTATTAACATTGCATTAATTTAAATGGATGAATGTTCATTCATGATATAGAACATAAATATGAAAATCCATAATAAATTAATGAATTGTTTTGAAAATGATGTAGCCGCTTAAGAAATACAAGTAAAAACAATTATGTATAAATTGACGCGACTGTAAAAGATAATATTCTATTTACAGCCTCATGAAAATGCTAAATTTTATATAAAAATAGTACGATATTTTGTTATCTATAACTCTTTAATATTGTCACTTTGATGGAAATGGGCAAGTAAATTTCCTTACGTTCTATCTTTTCACTCGTCACGATGTTTACCCACAAACACCAGTTAAAAAATATTTTCAAACTACTTGATATTCTCTTTCATACAATTGACACGGTATTATTCTCGGGAGAGAAAAAAACCGTTTCTACGCAAACGATTCGATCAATCTTCAATACTGGAAGCTTCGAATAGCGCTGGATCTATTTCCGGTTGATTGGTCTCTTTAGCCTTTTTCGTTCTGTACTCGACAAAACAGAAAGTTATCGTGCCTAAGACCATCGATATGAGCAGTATCAGCAACTGCATATGGAGACCAACTCGAGTGCTATAAATGAAACTAATCGCTGCGGCTACGGACTGACAGAACTTGAATAGAGCGAACGCGGGTGCGCTCTCTTTAGCGAAAAGCAGTCCAAGCAGCGAGTAAACTTGCGTGTTGAAGCAAGCATCGCCGAATCCTAAAGCTACACTGCCAGCCATCGCCAGCGGTGCCGATGGACTGATCACTCCCATGCTATCGGTGTCTTTGAATGGTGCATCGTTCGGCAGATTTAAATAAATACTTATGAAAGCGAAGAGATGCACTCCAAAGCCAGTCACCACGACTGGCCATCCTCCGCAACCTCCAGCCACCTTTAATGAAAAATATGTTAGAACAAAAGAAAGATATTTACAACTTTCAGATAATCTCTTAAAATTTTAATATAGTAATTTAATTCTGAATTTTCATGAATTTTATAAAAAATTTTATGTAAATGTATCTCATCTTAGGGGGTTCTCTGGTTTGACAGATTCAAAAAATCGATTTTTCTTTGCATAAATTGTTTCCTTGATATGTCTAGAATACTTTTTTAACGAAATTTTGGGAAAAAAATACATACAAAGTCTGTGAAAAATCCAATTTCACAATTTTCCTTTCTCAATAGTTCATTCCGTGTATTTAATCTTACAGATTAAAACATCGTTTTTTTGAATTTCTCTGAAGCCAATTAGCTGATTTCGTGGAGGGAGTGAGTATCTATTTTTTTGCTATAACTTTGTTTGAAACGAATATTTTTAACTAAAAATTTATATGTATTCAAATTCCTAAGTTCTATTTCCTCATTGGTCCTCGCAAAAAAATGTTAAAAAATCAGACCGTCAAACCAAAGAATCACCTTGATCGACATAAAAATACCTTGGACGCCAGGATCCCGAAGACAGCACCCCCCACGACCTCCCCGATCCCTATAAAAATACCGGAGAGCGGTATGAGGCTCTTCCGATTCTCGCCCATTTCGATGGTGAAGCCGATGCTCGAGGAATAAACGCCGGAGAAGAATGTGAGTACGAGTCCTGTGTAGATAAACGTAAGAGACAGGAAGACCATGTTCGGCGTGATGAAAAGACTGAAGGCGTCCTTCATGGCGTGCCAAGCAGCTACAAGCGGCCTTTCGCGCACCGGTTCCGGAATGCGAAGTTCCTTGTCCGCGCTGGAAACACCTTCGGCCTCACCCAGGCTCAGCCTCTGCGGTGACCTCCTCAAGGTTCCCAGCAGTACCGTTCCGGCTATCGCCAGGCCCGTTAGCACGATAAATACGGTCCGTCTCGTCGACTCCTCGATCTCCTCCGAACCGGTGAACATGAAATACACGAAGAGGTTGCCGATGAAGAGCGACGACTGGAATATCGCCCAGAAGATGCCGGCGTTCCTCGACATCGTCTCGGTGTCGCTGTTCTCCGTCAGGTACTGGCCCTGACCGGTCCATATGAGGGCCGCACCGAATCCTATCACCGCCGAAACGATGTACAGCAGTTCCGTCGTCGGCCACAGGAACGACCCTATGAAAAATGCGTAGCAGAATGACCCCGTGAGAATCGCCACTCTCGGCCCCGTCATCGAGATGTACGACGGTGCTAACCAGTTGCATGTCGCGAACACGGCGTAGATTATCGCTAGACTCACGTAGCCGTCGCCCGTGAACGTCGGATCGTCGTCGCTGATGCTCTTCAATACGGTTTTCTAACAGAAAAGTTTTCAAACATTTCAATAATTTAACAAATTTTAATAAAGTCCTAAAAAAAATTAAGAGGACACATCATTTTTAACATTATTTCCAGTTTTATTAACACCCAATTAACAGTTTTAGTTTTTTTTTCCTAAAAAATTAAGAAGACAGTTATTATAATAATTATTATTCTTTTAATCGTTTAGTTCTTTATATTCAATTCGCTCGATCCGATGTCTCTGATAATATAATTCCAGTTATTTCTTATTTATTGAATTCAACTATAATCGCTTGTATGCGCAAGTTGAGTGATTAATACATTTTTATCTGGCTAAACTAAAGGCCTTGAGATTTCTTTGAGAAATTGCGACAGGCATTGATCATTCGACTTGGGTTCGTTGCGAGTTTTTATTTTAATTTTCTTTGAGAATTTTCTAATTGAATACAACTTGGTGGATACACAGAAGCGATAGATTCAGACGATGCTATTTAAAATGAGCATTGCACCCATCCTATCTAATCTCTTGCATTCTTCGAACTTTTCATAGTTATTCGAGTACATACGGTATATGGTATTGGTTGATTCATGATAATATTCAACTATAGCCAGTAATTATATTATTCTCAGATAAAATGAAATTTCGTGTCGAGATAGGGGCGTTTGTCAAATTATCTGAACAAATTATCACTTTTTTTTGGAAATATGTCAAAAGATGCAGCCGAAAATTTCGCTATCTAAATCAAAAATTTTTAGCCTTGAAAACTCAACTTTGGCACTGACAAAAACTTTATATCACCGGAAATATCAGTCTCATAACCAAAAAAAAAGTATTGTAGGTATTTCACCCGACGAATTACGTTTGATTTAATCACACATTCCGATATGTACTTCTCGCCAAGTGGCATTTCAGTTACCTATTTCATAACGATATTTCGTAAGAGCGCTTCATTTTCATTATCTGATTAAATATACAAGCTATGATAATTAGTATTTTAAAGACAACAGCTAGGTCGCGTATTCTTTGCTCTACACAAGACGATGATCGATAGTGCATTTGATCAATATTATTGAGACGAGTATCTGAATGATACATACTTCGATAAACAAACATTTTATACGGCATTTATCTTTATAACCCCATTTTACGAATTCGAGTGAATTAGAAGAAAATCCACAAGGCTTTTTTTTTTAATTTATTATTTTCAATATTACGTTCAATACGAATCAGAACGGTTGCTGTAATTCGAAAAATGAACAATTACTTCACTTCAGAGTCTTCGGGAATTATATTAGATCGTTAAAAACAAGTGTAATGAACACAATGCAATTACGTAACAACATTGGGATTTCAACAATTTCAGATCTATATTCGTTCACGTATGCATAACACTCGCTGTTATTGATTGATTCAATTAGGTATATCCTCGTTTGAAAACGCTATAACAAATTCATTTTAAATTGCAATTTCCTTTTCGTTGTACCAACCAGAATATCAAGCCAAAAACCAGCCACCGATCTTGGGTTTCAAATTATTTCATATTTTTTCTGGTTGAGTTTAATTTTGAAAGGTCAAGAAAAAGTAGAAGCATTCATGAATTTCAGTATTTACATTTTTTAAGAATTCAAGAGATTGATACTTGGAGTTCAAGTTATACTACTTTGCAAAATTGGGTAAATTACATGTCAAGGTCGTATTTATAAGAGTATAAAATATATTTCATTATGATTTACGTCATATAAACTGTATTTATACGATTATGAATCTTTTGAGAACAAAGTTTAAGTAATCAGTGTAAATATAAGCATTTAATGAGACCACTAAATCCTATTTATTATTATTTTTTCCCCTCCTTAATCGCGTAATCGCATATCTGATCTTAAACGACGAATAATCATGCAGATCTGAGATGTTTCGATAAGTTCAAAAAAATGATGGCATGGAAAAATAATTATTTCTACAACGCGATATTATTTAGAATGCAACACGTAAAATATTTTTTAAGAAATCTTCCTTGAAGGAAAATTGCTAGGTAAAACTGGAAATTACATAAATAATTATTTATACCGAGTAAGAAATTTTTATGAGAGAGACAGAGATAGTTCAGAAACAAGATGGTACTCCGTTTAGGAATCTAATCCTGCGAGGAGAAAGTATTTTCTCGTTTAAAATTCACGGAACAGGTTGACGTATCCGTTGTTGTTTTGCTCTGTTTTTAGGTGAGTAGCAGTTTGAGCATCGAAATAAACGAGTATTATAAATTTTCAGTTAGACGTAATACTATTTAAAACTTGAATAAATTCGAGCGATGAACAATTATTTTACACTCAAGTAAATATAGAGCTATGAATTCTGCAGTATTTACATACGAATCCATTAATTAAGCGTGTAAATCTCATGGTAATCAGCTGTGATATCATATGTAATTGCTTAATCAATTGAGTGAAATAAAAAATTCCTACTATTCGATTAAACTCATTTAACCTTTACCGACGTTATTCTTATTTTACAAATAAGCCGATATAAATTTTATCTCAAGTTTTCGCTCTAAAATTAATTATTCATAGCGAATAATAACAAAATAATACAGACGGATTAAATAGAATAAATATAAAACGTAAGAGCGTGTAAGAAGTATGCGTAATTTTTCGATAGTTCAAGCGAAAGTCTAAGTGTTTAAATGGCAAGCGGTGAGTCTAGACGAAAACAATTATTCATCATACGTACATACATAAATGTTCAGCTATGTTATTAATATATGTATGTTATTAAGATAGTGTGAAACTTCCTATTACTAATAAATGAAAGTGTGATAGTTTTACGCGTTAGATAACTTTATATTGTAGGCGTAAAAAGTATATACAATGTGTGTCAAAAAATCGTTTGATTACAGAAGGAAAAAAAATTCAAACGACAAACAACAATATTACGCTGTTAAAAAAATTTTCTGTCACAGAAATGGTTAAAAAACAACTTACCTCAATGTTACCCATTGTTTGAAATGCCGTAAACACCAGCATGAATCCAAAACTCAACACCAACACGTTCATGAAACTCCTGTCGATCGTCATGTTTGACGTTTTCGTTAAAAAATATTGTCGGACAATTAAACAACAATATGCTGTACTCTGCTGGATGAGCGCACGATGCGATTGCCAGTTCTACTGTTGACTGTCGCGATGCGTGTTTTCCGACAGATGGTCTCGACGGTCTCGGCATGTATCGGAGAAGTGAAATCCACCCGTGGCGATTGACACCGCTACATCGAACGGCTTATAATAAGAGAAAAGAGATTACAAACTTGAAGTTAGCGCTAAATCGAATTTCGAATGCTCGACCTCGCGATTATCGCACGGTGAGCTATCGAGCTATCGTTTGCGGTGCGAGCCCGTCGGTCAGGTGCGTACCGCAATTACACGTTGCCCGGCGTTCCAATTCGTACTGATAACGCGTACATATGCCTGTATATTACGAGCGATTTGATTTATAATAGAATTCTGGCTTTATGAAGTTTGTTTTTTTTATCTCATAGATAAATCTCCACCGACGAATTATATTCAAAGTGGTCACGTTCAAATTTTTATCGTGATAACTACACAATTACATTTTACTCGAAATTTGATAGAAATTATCTTAAAAAATGCACGTTTTTATTTACAAAATGAAAAATCGTTAATTTTAAAACACTGAAATTTATTAATCGTAACCTTTTAGTTCAGATTTTAATCAAGTATCAACGATAAAGTAAAAATGGCTGCTGTAGCAAGCTGATGTCATGAATCGTGTTTCAATGACTAGTCTCGTTATCGTAAGTGTCATTAAGGATACGAAGACAGTTAGAAAATGAAGTAGATAGAAACCGAAATATTTTCGTAGCATTGTGAGTCATTCGATCTAATTTATTTAGCATACTTCAAAACTAATCCAACGTGCGATAATTTACAGTAAATCAGTTAGCGTTAATACAAGTTTGACACGTAATTTGCGAGTGTAAGAATAAAACATACGTTCAATTAATTTGTGTATCGAGATGCATTGCCGACGTTCTTCAAGCGAGGTTGATCAATGATGTACTTATAAATGTGCATAGAGTTTAGTGCTGCAGTGCGTACAGAATGACATATAGTCAGTCCCGGTACAAAACAAGATTTACGTACTGAATTTTGCGAATTTTATTCAGTTTGATTTTGAGCACTGATTATAGTAAAATATGTTGTTGAGAGTATATGACATTGATACTAGATTGTAATAGTGTTAATCCAAGCGAAAAAAAAGTATCGCAATAAGGGGATCGAATGATTTTTTTATGACTCAACAGGAGTGTCAAACGCTCAGTGACCATGAAGAAACAATTTTTTAAGGTGAAGCAGTTTGCCGATCAAACTTTTTCAAGGTAATAACTCAACGCATTTTAAATACATTATCTTAAATTATTTTAAATATTTCCAAATACTAAGTTTATGCTAGTTTTTCGAATGTTTTTCTATTTCGTTGAGGTTGTGCGAAATTCGTATAGGTTATTGTGAATTTTGTATAGAGAAAGATAGATTCTTTAAATGAGTTTGATTAATTAATTTATTTATTTGTTAAATTTTTATTACTGAAATTTCTTCAATGTATCAAGTTTTATACTTTACTTACATTTTTCAGAGCTGGTAAAACAGAAGTCTTAACTGACGATTTGCAAGCTGCTGACAAACATGTCGAACAAATTAAATCGGCTTTAACTGGTTTGAGCAAAAGATTCCCGTTGATTCAGGGAACGAATCAAGATTCTGCTCATAAAGAGAAACGGCTGGTAGATAATATGTTTCTTTGATGAAAATTTTAATCAAATTGATCAGATTATTAAATATTTGATGTATTTCTTCTAGAAAAAATGTCCAGAATATATCCTTGGGCAAACAATGTTGAAAAATGCAACAGAAGATGGTCTAATGGGATATACTTTATTAGAATGCGGTCGAGTCCAAATGGCATTAGCTAACGAAACTGTGGAACATGAAGCAAAAGTTGATCAATACGTTGCAGCTCCTTTACAGCATATTGTCGATACCGATCTACCAAATATATTGAAACAAAAGCAAAAATTGACAAGATTGATTTCTGATATGGACAGTGTAAAAACAAGATATCAACAAGCTAGTAAACATAGTGCTGGAGGTAATGTTGCATTTCATAACCAGAACATAAACTAATTTTATACCTGAACCGTTGACTCATTCTTTGTAAAATATTCTAATAGGAGCAGGAGCTACTAAAATTGATACTCTAAGAGAAGAACTAGAAGAGGCAGAATATAAAGTTGAACAATGTAGAGATCAATTGGCTGCTGACATGTTCCAATTAATGTCTCGAGAAACCGAATTTGCGCAAACAATCATACAATATGTAAAACTCCAGAGAGCCTATCATGAAAGCGTATTACATTGTTTAGAAGATTTGATACCTGGTTTAGAATGTTATATAAGTATGTTTATTTCACTTGGTTTCTTAATTTATTATTAATTTATTTGGCTAGAGCAATTTTAATTCAATAATAATTGTTTTAGATGACAATGAAATGAAACCTGTTTATGGCTATCCTCTTGAAGAACACTTGAGAGTAACAAATCGAAAGATTGCTTTGCCTATACAATTATGTGTATCTGCGTTATTAAGATTAGGTATGGAGGAAGAGGGTCTTTTTAGGATAGCCGGAGGTGCGTCGAAACTTAGACGCATTAAACTTAGTCTTGATGCTTGTTGCTTGACTCTACCTATAGCACTAGAATATAAAGATCCACACGTTGTTGCCGGTGCTTTAAAATCATATTTACGTGAACTACCAGAACCGTTATTAACTTACAAGTAAGTAATGCATATTTGACAACACAGAATAGATATTTATTCAAACAATTAATAATTTCTTATAGACTATATCCAGAATGGATGGCAGCTGCTGAAATAAATCATATAGAATCCAGATTACGAGCTCTTTGGGATGTAGTGCAAAAATTACCTCAAGCAAATATGGAGAATTTGAGATTTTTAATTAAATTTTTTGCAATACTGACGAAAAATCAAGAGGTTAATAAAATGTCAACACAAAACATCGCGATTGTTCTTGCACCAAACTTAATTTGGAGCCCACAAGAGTATGTATATAATAGATATATAATGTAAATGAGATATCAATGTGTTAAAACAAATTTTTTTTGTTTTTATAGAGTGAATATAAGTACAGCAAACAATTCTAGTCTAATAGTCGATCAATTAATAACGTATGCTGATTGGTTCTTTCCCGGAGAAATTGATTTCGATCGCGATTTAGAAATTGGAATTGTCAACGGTGCAGAAATCCAAAGTACAGGTATGCGACGTTGCATATCGAATAGCAGTTTAAGCGATCACGGTGAGAGTCCACCTCAAGGTAGCCCGAAACCGGCAACCCGCAGGAAAAATAAACCCGCTCCTACTCCACCTGGTAATACTCCAGATAAACATGATAAAAAGTGCGATGATAAGCCGCCGCCTGCTCCGGATAAGCCACCAAGACCTACGTTATCGGCGACTCTTAATCGAGTAACATATCGAGCGCAAAAACACGAAGTCAATACAGAATTGGTTCAATCGAGAGAAAATAATGTAGATAAGTTGGAGAAAAATGTAGAAAATGAGGATAAACATTTGGGATTTGAATCGTTTACACAAGCTGATTCTCACACCACCGATCGTGTAGAGCATCGCACTGAAGATTCTTCTCATTTTCACCATCATCATCCGAATTCATCTAAAATAGAATCTAGTGGGGAAAAGGTTCTCGTCGAATCACAAAAAGTCGAAGGGAAAAATAACGTACCAATTGGGTTCGATCAAATTACTGCATCATTTGAAAATGTACATCTAAGGGGTTCATCAGATTTAGAAAGCCACGAAATATCATTACAAAAGTCTAAACCAATTTTAGCGGATAAACCGCTACCTTCCACTTTAGAAAGACGAAAACCACCTGTTGCAGCACCAAGAAGTATAACAAATGTAATTTGTAATTCAGGTAAAATATAAAACGTTTTAGTAGTAGAACTTACGTAGAAATGTGATATTAATGAACTACAATGTAGGAGAGGATGTCGAATTACGGAAAAAAGTAGAAGGAACTGGTACTACAACTCCTTTAAATACAGGGGACAGAAGTAGTAAGCCTGCTATTCCTGAACGCCCGGCTGGATTGGTTCGCCCGTCGAGTCTCATTCGGCAGTATCCACGGGGTAGTGATACGCAGAAACCAGAAAATACGGACCCAGAAACTGGAGTGAGTGTCAGTAAAATAGGCATGCAGTTTTTAATACATTTTTCGATATTTTTCAAATAATTGCAATTGATGGATATTAATTATAATTTGTTTGATCGTAGCCGCTGACACTGGAAAGGGCGCATGTCTATTCCGTGGATAAACAGCAGGTCAGTATAATTCAAGTGCGTGGAAATGGCAACGCACTTAACATGGTCGGGGACAGGTATGGCAACTCGGCTTCGAACTTGCAGAGAAGCCCTAGCGTTGGTAGTCGACCGTCGTCAGTGTCATTGTATGGCGAACGAGGCGACAAACCTCCTCGACCGGAGATACCTGAACCGCCGAAGGCTCATGCGAGGACCCGATCCGAAGGGAACATTATAGACGTCCAAACACAGACTGAAACAGTGGTCGTTCCTAAATCACCGCCGCAAAATCTACCAGCGTCACCCCGTTTTCATCAGAGGCCACCGAGGCCACAGCCACCGCCTCCACCTCCCCCTACTGCCCGGCCTAAATCCGAACAAGAAAGTACTAATCTTTAATTACAAATCAGAAATACGAATATTTGTATGTATGTTCTCTTAGATAAGTAATATAACATTAATTAGTGCATGAAAAAGTTAGGTCTAACACATTGAATGGAACGCGTTGTAATGGTGCGAGTCTTAAAGATCTACCTTTTTTCTGTGTATCAAGAAAAAAAGTATTAATATATTTGAGAAATGAGCTTTAGTTTGAAAGCTGAGCTTAACGTAGTTATAACGAAGTTGCGAGATATACTAATATAAAATAATGGTATTTTTGTAAATGACAAATTTTTATACTGATTACAGGAGGAACAAATGCGGGCTGATTGTCATTAGAAATGGATATTCGCATTTTTTATCTGATCTCCGAAAATATCCCCATGTGCACAAAATTTAGTGTGCTGGTGATATAAAATACATCAAATCTAGTAATATTTTATACCAGTCATGACGATTTCATAATATTACCATTTTTAATGTATATTTTTATCTACGCGCGCAACAATTAAGTATATCTGATACGAATTAACCACTACACCAATTGAATAGATACATTATTACGTCCCAATTTTAAAAAATTGAGTAAACCATTGTAAATCGTTTGGAGTTTATTCATATTCTTAAATTTAATTTTCCATTCGGCCATTTTGGAAAAAAAATTTAAATTGAGAAAAATATTTTGTTATGTTGTATATTAATATATTTCTATTGATTCATATATTTAAATTTTGTTATTCATAACAGATAATTTCTTGCAGCTGGTTATATTTCAATTGTAAATGTGAGCATATTATAAAAACATTTGTTATAAGTTACGATTTTAAAAATTCGCGCACAATTTTAGGGTATAATTTAATTCATAATCCTTTATAGACGTTTTGAAAAAAAATATTTAATTTAAAATTAAACTAAGATATTTTGTATTTTGTGCAGTTGTAAGACGAGGTATATACTTTTTTATTCTTCCCTTTTCATAAAGAAATAACTTTTACAAAACATTTCACTTAAGGATTGTGCCTCAATTTTTGTGATCTTATATGAACGATAAACGAGTTGGTACGGATTGTGTGATTTTAAGAAAAATGCGTTAATGAAATATCACGCATTTACCTAAGGAAAACTTAGGCTGTGAATACAATGGTTTAACAAATGATTTATTTGTATATAAATAAAATATTTCTCTTAAAAGGAAAGAAAGTATTAGAATAAACATCCTTCAAATACTGTGTAAAATTAATGCTCAATATATTTATCGACGCAATAAAATTTCATGTTTATTGACAAAGATTTATTATAATATAATTATGTTTCATTGAAAAATTTTGGCTGTATAGTCATCAGCAACGTCTTTTGGCTTCAAACCATCATTATCTTCTAAAGATTCCGCTTCTATCGATAACAAATATCTAACTGCTTCCAGATGTCCACAAGATGCGGCATAATGTAAAGGCGTTTGACCATCAGTATCGCGTGCATTTTTATTTGCTCCATTTTCAATTAGACATTTCATTATATCAACATGACCTCTATCCGCGGCCCAGTGAATTAGCAGTAGACCACTATCATCTACTAAATCAACAAGCTTTGAATCTTTTTTTAACATTTCTTCTACTTTCATTGAGTTTCCTTCTTTCACCCAATCAAAAATTGTTTTATCTACATCATCTAACTCAATTTCTGTATTGGGCATACAACTGACAGAAATCCATGAGGCGGTAGTGAATTTTGAATTTTCTTCCCATACTGGATCTATTTTTGTTATTGCACTTATATAATTTTTCATTGCTTCCTCTCGACTCATATCCCCAAGAGTGTGCCATGCTTCCCATTTACTTTTAGCTTGTACCTGATACCAGCTAGGTTTTGAAATGTTGCAGGGACCAACTATCGCTTGTTTGTATAAGCCATAAAATTTAAGTAGTTGATCAGTATCTAGATTAGGAACTAATGTCTCCATATGCTTTGTTGCTTTATCAAAAACATTTTCTAAGTTTTCCAAACTATGAAGTTTGTCATTATCTTCCATGTTGGAAATATTTGTATTTAAATATAATTGAGAATTAATTTACAGTAACTTTATTTGTTGGATCATTCACAGTAACACCTATTTGTTTTCCATCTATGTAATGTGATTTATTGATAACTTTTTCTACTGATTCCGTATTATGGAATTTAACGAATCCACGTGTTTTACTGATACCTGTTCTTCGATCAAAAAGTATATTAACCTCCTTTACAGGGCCGTATTGAGAAAAATATTCATAAATCTCTGCTTTACCAACAGTCCAGCGTAACTTGGAAAGATAGAGTTTTGTTCTGTTTGCAACACTTGCCATGATACAACAACTGGGTTAATGTGCTAGTTGTATGTCCAGAAGATGAATTGTATGATCTTGCATCAATTCGTTTATATTTATATTGGCGTCTTCTCCTAGATCTGTTAATGATATGTGTGAGCAAATGAGACCCCACTTATTCAATAAATGCTCTATTGACCAATCAGCACTTCTTTCTTGATAAGAACAAAGGAATTTGGCCTCAGGATTTCTTTCGAGCAAAAATGCAACAGTGACGACTATATCTTCAAATATGGCAGGTTCATAGAAACAATCGGATGCAATAATCAGATCAAGTGGACCTAGTGAAATTAAATTGGACAAAAATAATCCCCAAGTTATGCCAACCACTTTTACTTGAGAGAGCACTCCATTCAATTCGCAACTTCTTTTGATATGTTGTAATGTTTTAGGAAAAGTTGCAGAGTCGCTCAGTGTAACAGTTGCTCCGCATTTACTGGCTAAAATGCCAGGAAGAGCTGTACCAGAACCTAATTCCAGAACTCGTTTTCCTACAAGTTCCTCCTTATTTTCCCACAAGAACCAGGCAAGTATTGGTGCTGAGGGCCAAGTGTAGAAACTATAACTAGCTTGTAATAGCTGAAATGGAAAATTTCCATTATGAACCAATTTGAAATAATGGCTTAAATTTTAAAATATTAATGCCCAGTTTAACTTGTCTTTTGATTTCTATAAAAAAAAATTATGAACATAATATTGGCAACTTAACCAAAAACGTGCGTAATACCAGTAGTAAAAAGAAATGTTAAAGTAAATGACATCTGGTACAATTGAATGATCTGAAATATTTATTTTTACCTCTGGTATATAAATCTCTAAACTCTCGTCGTGTTGTACACCGTCTTTAGTTTTGTGCGACGTGAAAAAGAATTTTTTCACTTGCTCAGAGGCGACTCCATCGGACATTAGGCCGTGCTCAGGTGAACTTCTGTCGTACGAAATACTCTCTTCTAAACCTGGCATCACTGGTAGTCAGACGATTTTTATCGATTATTATTTTTTTTATTCATCGTTGTTTTATGACACGTACAAATTTCGTCACTATCGATATTTTATATGAAGAATTTATAAAATTTTTAAATTACAATATCTCACTTGTCGACCGTTGTCTTCAAGTATACGCCATGCGCGAAAGTAATTGAACTTGAATTCGACTATCGTTGGATTGCTTTTTTTATTCTCATTTTCTTCGAGTTCCATTTAAGTAACAGTCGATAAAACAATTGTTAAACTAAAACCAAAGTAAAACGATACAAGTCATAAAAATAGCTGTTGTTTCTAATTCATAGTAAAATTGGTATAGTTATATTTTAAAGTCAAATCACGAAGGTTCTAGTTTTACTGTAAAATAGAAATTTCCAATTACATAAAAATTAATATAACATAACAATTTCCGACTCTAAAATTAAATTCAAACATGATGTTTTTTTGTGATTCATAAAAAACGTTTTGTTCTAATTCAAAAATTAAATATAGTATAATTTTGGTTGCATTTCTGATTATGACGCTGTCGAGTGTCGACTGCCGAGTGCCGAGCGCATTCGAGTAGTTTTGATTAAAGATGGAGGATACGAGTAATGAGAAATTACTGTCTCGAAGACGTTCTGCAGCTGTTAAAGCAATTAAAATCAAAGACGAACGATTAGCAACGTATAAAAAGGTAAGATTGCATCATTAAATGTTTATGAATAATAAAAAATTATAGTAGATACTTTGGTTAATACTAAATCGGCTGTTTTCACTTTATCTATTGCACATCATAAACAAATGTTTTTGAATAACATGTTATTCTACAATTTAGGTTGCTGCTATTTTACAAAAAGCTGAAAATAATAGAACGCCTGAGGAAAATGAATTACTCGTGTCGTGTAGTGAGGTTGTGAAAGAGGTTAATTTAAGGTATGGCCATCTTGTAAACTAAGTGATTGACACTTTGAATCCTTTGTTTTTTTATTTAAAATGTTTCATTTTCAATGCTCATATTATAAAACTAATTTATTAGGCAAGAAAAACGGGATAAAGTGAAAGCACGGTTAGAGGAAATAGAAGATGCACCAGAAATTTTGGAAGAAAAATGCATGAGACTAGCTGCTGCTATCAGCAGAGCTACATCGCTTGCTGTATATACAGGTGCAGGTATTAGCACAGCAGCTTCAATCCCTGACTATCGAGGGACTAATGGAGTATGGACTCGCTTGCAACAAGGAAAAGAAATAGGGTACATAAAATTAATTTTTCATCTGCAAAGTTAAGTTTGTTACGTATTTATATGACGAATAACCAATTTCATAATATGTTTTAGTAACCATGATCTTAGTCAAGCTGAGCCCACAGTAACGCACATGGCATTATATTCATTATATAAAGCTAGAGTTTTGAAGTACATTGTGTCTCAGAACTGTGATGGTCTTCATTTGAGAAGCGGTATACCGAGAAATCTCTTATCCGAGGTTCATGGAAATATGTATGTAGAAGTTTGTAGAGTATGTAAACCATCAAGGGAATACTGGAGACTCTTCGATGTTACCGAAAAGACAGCTAGATACTCTCATGGTACTGGGAGACAATGTCACAGGTGTAATTCTGTTTTACAAGATTCTATTGTTCATTTTGGAGAACGAGGGAATCTGCCATGGCCAATTAATTGGAGCGGTGCTTCAAGAGCAGCAAAACAGGCCGATGTCATATTGTGTTTAGGTTCAAGTTTGAAGGTTCTGAAAAAATATCCCTGGCTTTGGCAAATGGATAAACCAACTCATAAACGTGCAGCACTTTATATAGTCAATTTACAATGGACCCCAAAAGATGATAGTGCATCGTTGAAGATAAATGGTCGATGCGACGAAGTGATGAGGAGGGTCATGGCCAACCTTGGACTGGAAATACCGGAATACAATAGAGCAAAGGATCCTATATTTTTTCACGCTGTTAGGTTACAAAGTACAGAAGTACCAACTACAAGTCAACCATGCCTGGAGGAACCTGTAATAAGCGAAAACCCAAGGCCCGATACAGAAGGTAATAAAGAAATATTGGAAGAATCAATAGTTAAATCGGAAGAAAAAGAAGACTGTGCCTCCCAAATAACCGTTGCCGAACCATTGACTGCATACCCTGCGCCATTCTTTGCCGCTCTTCCATTTCTCTCTATGGGATTGCCATTCCCACCTATGTATATGTACCCTCAACTAACACCCTTATTTTATTATCCCTTTATACAAGTTCCAAATGCAGCTATCGAATCGCCAAAACCAAAACCAGCTTGCACATTCTGTATGGAAAACGAAGGATCGTTAACTTGTCTTTATTATCAACGTGACAATAGCGACCGAGACAATGTGATAGAAACCGAAAACGAGCAAGTGCACGAAACTGATCCAATGGAAACCGAAATCGATACGAGTGCACCAATTGTTTCTCCAAAAAATCCTGGCTGGTTTGGGAAAGGATACCGAAAAGGACTGAAGAAAAAACGGTAGCATCTGCTCTCATATTGGCTTAACGTAACTTATTATTTATTTGTGAAAATATCATTTATGACTTCATATCATATATTCCTTCATATAACACGTAAATTCGTATATAGTATATAAAACCATCCTATATCGTTAGGGTTGCTTGACTGATATTATAGTGAGCTTTTTTCACTCAATAATTGAACAAGAATTTACAATTTCATTCGAATAGTATTTTAACTATAATCATAATTATTGAGTTTCCTATTTTTAAATTTTTGTAAAAAATGATTTTACATAATTTATTTCCAGATTAAGATTTTAATTTTTTACGACGATCCAAGGGAATGAACATGAAAAATAATGAAAAAATTTATTGCGCAATGAAAATTAAAGGAGTTGTCCGGGATATGAAGAGCTTTCACGTGAAGAATGTACTCGTATAATAGAAATTTGTAAATTTTTTTCTCACTTCAATAGCGAGTTTTTGGATGAATGAGTATGATTTCGGAATGTACTCTAATTTAACATACGTTACCTTATCGTATTGAGAATCAAAAGTGATCTCTGCAGCAATATATTACAATTAAACCGTAATGTTTAAAACAGTAATCGTAGTATGAAACATTAAGCAGCAGTGAAGTATTACAAGTTTTTGCTCATATGTTAGATTGCCTGCTATTAATCGCAAAGACTTACAATGCATAATTTTGAAAGTAAGATAAGTAAAAAACATCTACACAATCATATATTCCACGTATAAGTGGTATTTGTAACAAACGAAAATTGTCGACTGCCGAGAATAAAAGTTTCAGTCGATTGTTAATATTTTAACATTTTTCTGTAATAATTTTTGTTATGAAAATGCTCACTGAATACTTTGGTTCTCAGTAGTCATTAATATATTATCTCTGTGAGATAACTCTGTGTGTTATTACATACTATTTGTTTAAGAATTTTTTTTATTATTATTACGATAAGTTTTGGACTTGTCAGTTGATTCCTGTAAATTATTATTGTTGTTTAAATCCTCGTTTGTAATTCTGGAATTCATAAAAATTTAAACATTAATAATTCGTTTATGTAAAATTAAAATTATTTATTTAATTTTTACTAAATCGACGTAGTTTCTTTTTCGTTTCTACCGTACCGATTAATACTAATTCAAGTAAGTATTTAAGATTAAATTCAGTAAACAACAAAAAATTCGATCCAAATACACAAGAGATTACGAATATCGTCCGAAAATAGAAATTCATCGGTTTTTGTTATCCCATTGCGAAGTAAAATCAATGCCATTTCAATATCCCTACACGGAGGTAATAGACGACGAGGAACCGAAGATGATATGGGTATAGGTAGGGAAAACGCGAAACGTGACGAAATGTATAAGGGAGAGAGAGAGAGAGAGAGAGATATCCCGCATATATAGCTAGTCGCGAACGAGACTGGTGCGAGGACAATCGATATCCCTGAGAGGGTTGGGTGGCTGGCCGAGGAAGGACAGCCATATACGCGGTGTCTGTAAACAGAAAGAAACAAGAGAGCGAAACGAGGAGAGAGAGAGGCGAAGACGGCGCGAGCCAAGTGCGACGGGGATACGCGCGCGCGTGAGGGAGAGAGAGAGAGAGAGAAGCAAAGCGGTCGCGGACGTGGGCGCTCTCTCGCGCCCTTCCTCTCGCTCCTTTTCTTCTTGCACTTCCCTCCCCCTCCGTCCGAAAATCTCGCGTCAAACCGGTCGAGCGTGAGTAATTTTTCGCCGGGAAAATCGTCAACGAGTGCGGCTTCCCCGTACGTCCAAGTCGGATTTCAGCTCGGGGAGGGCCGACGTTGCGCCGTGAAACGGTTAGCCCTTCATACACCGGTGCAGTGCGAATCCGGTCTGCGGGCTTCGTGCGCTCGTCGAGAGAGATTCCGAATATTCTTGCCTCTGTTTCCCTTTTTTTTCTCCTCCCCTCGTTCCCGTTCGTTCTCGTCCGAAGGACGAGAATTCGCGCGGTCAGTCGCGGGCTACACCGTCGGAAGGCCGA
Source organism: Goniozus legneri (assembly GCA_003055095.1). NCBI lineage: Eukaryota > Metazoa > Arthropoda > Insecta > Hymenoptera > Bethylidae > Goniozus > Goniozus legneri. The sequence goes on from NCVS01002193.1 coordinate 85,245, forward strand.
GCAAATGAACGCCGAGAGAGCAGCAACGTTCTACGCCGGAACTTATAAATAGTGGTGAGTGAGTAGAGTAGAAAGTACTGAAAATAGAGAGCGAGAGAGAGAGAGAGAGAGAGAGAGAGGGAGAGGGGCAAAAAAGGAAAATGAAGTGGGACGGTGATAAGGGAAAGACCGTGTGCGATTCGGAGTTGCTGTGAGTGAGAGAGAGAGAGAGAGAAAGAGAGAGAGAGAGAGTCGAGTGAGATGGAAGGGATTGGAAAAGCCACCGGTCTGTTGCTATGGTGACCCCCTGCAGCATCACCCTACCACGGAACCTTACACTTCCCAACACCAGTTCACGCACGCTACTCCCCGATATTCCATCGGTCGCGCTGCTGCTCCTTGACTTCGCACCCCCCAGGACACGGTGTATCCCGGCGCCATGTAACGCGCGCGCACACGTGGTCGCGGCACCGGAGCCGCACCATCCTCCCCTTCCTCTCCTCGTGTATCGGCAGGTACTTCGAGATGAGAATCTTCAAAAGAAATGAAACATGCACGCACACAGAGAGCAGAGTACACTGACCCTGTGTGCCAGAGAAAAATAGTCGCAATAGTAGAAATATAAAGAAAATGTTGCCCTCACGCATTATCGACCCGTGTGTCCGAATTTCTTGCAGTTTGGATATCGTTCACTGAAAAAAATTGTTCGAACTAAATATTTGAAAATATAGAAATAGATATATAGTGAATTAAGAGAATAAAGAAATATTCAGAATAAAGTTCAAATGAATATTCTGTTCAACTTTAATATTTATTTGAACGTATACAAATATTGAGTGCATCGGATTTTTATTTTTGACAGATTAAATTTGGCTACTCATTTGATGTAAAACTTTGAATTGTCAAACATGTTTTACTTGATACGTAAAGCGTTTATGAGCCGTGCATTTGAAATTTCAGTTCTTTTCTACCTGCACAGTACACTCGTGTTTAACTACTCCAAACAACTCACACATAAGCGTAACGAGTGGGGAGAAAAACGCATTTATTTTTCGTGCGCACCCTCGTGACCATGCCTCGTGTGTTAGTTCACTGACTCCTGCTGTCTCATTGACGCACACCTCTAGAAAATTCGATTATCTCGCAATTCGTTATGCGCAATCGACGACATTATTGTTCGACAAGAAGTCGATTGTAAGTCCCGTACGATTTCAGCTTCGTACTGTGACACGAGGGAAAATAATTTTCTCGTTTTTCGCGGTGTCGATGCATCGGTCGCGAGAGGTATCGCGACACATTCGATTAATCGCACGCCGGTGTAATTGCATTTGTTCGCGTTCGAGGGTACGAAGCAACGAGCACGCGATTAACGATAATTGAATTCATCGTCCGGCGTGTGTTGTTCGTTTTCACGGCTCTTTAAATTATTTTCCGATCAACGCGAGCGTCCCCGCTAAATCGTCAAAATTTTCGTGCGTACAATACACGCCTCTCCCGGAGCGGCCGGTGTGAGTTTCGATTGGCAATTTTCGGCCGGTCCGACCAATCGGTATCTCGCAATTCACGGTTCCTGTGGCGTGAGAGGGGTCGTACTGTACGAGCCGGGCTGATCGATCACGCGCGCGTATACAACGTGTACAATATGCACGCGCTTTCACGCAACAACCAAAATAGGGTATACGACCTTGCGCACATACAGATTCGCGAGAGGGAAATTGGGCCTCCGAGTACCGATACCCAATGGCCCGGTAAAAATTCAAGCGCCCAAATTTCTCTCCACGTACGCTGAGGAAAAAATGTTGAATATAAATATGCAATCATTTACTGCCAAGATGATACATTGTTGAATGGAATGAAAATTTAATAATTTTGTCAGACTGAACGATTATATCAAACTGTTGAAAAATCTTCACAGTGTAAGAAGGTATATTTGATTTGTGCAAATTTTTTCTAGTGTACAATCGTTATTCTTGAAAATTTTACACTGAGGAAAAAATGTTCAACTGACAAACTGAAATTTTGTCAGACTGAACGATTATTTCATCTAACTATTAAGATGTTCTCTTGGCAGTATAGTATTTGAGTTGCACAATATTTCGATTTAAAAAAAATCAGCTATCGATTATTTCGTACCAGAATGAGATACTCGATGACTCGAAGTAGTTCCGAAAATTGGTACGAAAAAGTGTAAGCACGTACAAAGAAAAATTTTTCGATTATTTCATCGGCCTCGCGAGGCTAAGAAGCCTAAATACAGTCGCATTTATCGTGCCGTATCGACTCCATTGTATCGAATGAACGGGCATCGCCGTCCCATCTGCCCTCAAGCCATCTGGAAGCGTTCGTTTTGGACGCGTGTAGGTTTACGGCACGCGCCCGGCCACGCGCGGCCCGTGAACAAGACGAAGAAAGGGCAACATCACCCACGTTATACAGATGGCTCGGTGGAACCATCTGCATTCTATATTTTGCGATTTCCACCGATGCGATATCAAATTCGCGTTCCATATCGAAATTTACATGTCGGGTATCGAGCTATTCGCCGCGATATGATATACTGGGTGTCTCGGACCAACCACGGGTTCTTCAATTCCCAATGAAAATTTTCTTTTTATTTTCTGTACAGTGTACAGTTTTCATTCGAGCTTCCCGTTGGTCAGTCGGAAACGAATTTTATCTGGAACGATATCGATATCGATATTTGTATTAGAAAAATATCTGTTTTACTAGGCTATTTGGTTCCATTTTTGTGATATTAAAGTATACTGAGAAAAAAATATTGTTGAACTTAAATATGTAATTATATAATGTCAAGAAGATTTTTTGTTGAGTAGAATAAAAATATTTTGTTTATAAAATGTCTATAATAAAAAACGATTATTTTTTCGTACTGTCAAAATATCAACCTGGCAGTATATAAATGCATGTTCAAGTTCAACATTTTTTCCTAGTGTATAACAGATTTGAAAATCAACCCTGGATTTCAAAAGCATTTAAAAATCCTTTCTCAGAACAGCAAACTACTTTTTCAAGGGAGAATTTATAAGTTTCAAGAACCCCATTATATATTTAACATAGGTATACATATACTGATATATCTTCTTTAAATTAAAAAGCGCGTCATCGCTGCTCTATATCTAATCTCATCTTGTTTACTGCCGGTATCACCGCGCGAAACAAATCGTTATAGCGAATGCACGAGGTGAGCTCGAGCGGAGCGGATTTTTTGGTATGTGACACGATCGCGTGTACGGGTTATCGCGAGAAAAAAAAGATAGAGCGAGAGAGAAGAAATTGTTCCGCAACCATTTCCAGGTAAAACGTATCGATGGAAAAGATAAAATACACACGGAACCGTACAGCGTTCGTCGGTTTTCTTATCTGACACCATAAATTGTCAGTTATAATATACTACTTATACTATATCTACAACTTATACGTGTACGTATAAGATCGTAGTACGCATTGAAAACAAGCCACTCGATATTTACTCGAAACTACAAAAATATTCAATTCGATAAAATTAATGATAAATAAAAAAATTTCATTTACAGTGCGTATATCGTCTTATTCTCTTCGCGGAACGTAGAATGCACGCGAAATTGATAACGCGATCCCAGAAAAATAACCTAGCAGCTGTAGAAAGTATCAATCGCGGTAAGGCAAGAGTTCCTTCAACATCGTGGAAAACGATTTCGGTGTAACGCGCGCTTCCGGAAAAAGTTATCTCGCCTGTATACCGATTTTGCGAAATCCTAATCGCGAATACTGCCGGGGAAACGCGAAGAGTAATGGCAATTCACGTCGGCGCTGCGCGCGAAAGTATGCAATCGCGGATAAAGACCGCGCGTTTGGGGAAACGAAAACACTGCCCAGGATCCTGGATAAATATTTTATGAAACGGATTTGCCCGGAAAATTTAACCCAAGATTTTGCGAGCGTTCACGACGCGAAAAGCCTCGGCCAAAGTTTTCGTCGGTCGTGACGTCACTGAGCTTTGATGGTGTTAACGAAAACGTCCGAGATTGCCCGAGAAGAAAGAATAATGGCGGGCGGGATAGGTAAAAAAACATAAACATACCAATAAACAGAAAACATTCGAAGAGTTTGGAGTGACGGCGATATTTGTAACACTGTGTCGCTTAAACGTCAACGGGACGCTCGCTCCGAATCGTAAAGGCGAACAAAATGATTTGGGAGACTAAAAGTAGACATCCGGAGTGTCGAAGGGAAACACGAGAATCGAAGGAAATTTGCACTTCCGGCGGAAGAGGCAAAGAACTATTTCGGCATGGAATCGATCGAATTGTTGTCACAAGTGGCAGAGTAGGATTATTTTTAACGTCGGAGTTACCGACCGGTTGATTCGCGGAAAGAGCCTCTGGCGGCGCGGATTGGAACTGAAGCGTCGCGAGTTCGGGGTGGTGGAGGGGAGGGGGGGACCGGTGTCTCGAGCGAATCGCGTTTCACCTCTGCCTCTCCCCCCAAGCCGGCTTGCTCGACTCGCGAGCGCAGGCGAACGTGGACGAGCGCGCACGAGAGCGCAGCTCGGTAGTTGCTCGTAGTAGACGTGAAAGGATAGCACACGATACACGCGCGTCCCGTGCGATAAACGCAAATCGCGAAATCCAAGCAAACAATACACGCAGATGGATATTTGAGCGGTCCAGTCGCCGGTGAAGCCTCTCGAGCTTCGAGTGGCCGAACGTTTCGAAGACAGCTAAGGTGGGGATTATTTAACGGATTTTTCCGGAGCGATAACTTCGGATCGGATACGGAGAGGGAGAGAGAAATAGAGTGCGTGTGTACTTACTGTGTTTCGCGATTTCCAGTGTGAGCAGTGCTGCGGGAGAAAAAGGAACAGTAAAAAAAAAGAAACGAACGAGGGCAATGGCGCGAGCACGCTCGTACGCTCGTTCGACGCGTAGGTGATATCGCGCTAAGCGTATATATTCGTATATATGTTGTGCTGTGTGTATGTGACGCGTGCTTGTTGTGCACTTACGGTGGCATGCTGCTCGATAAAGACCGCGAGGAATTCCACGCGAGCGTACTAGTGCGCCGAAAAACACCGTGAAACGAGATCGAAACCAGGAAGTGCGCTGCAACAATCGGGACAGAAACGGAGCATCGAGAGTCGTAGTCCTCTAATCATGAGACGTATAAGCGGTAAGGTTATGCCCACGATATTTTACTCTCGGGTTCTCGTTTGGGGCGAAATTTTTCATCTGCCGGGTTTCGCTGTGACGAGAATCTTGCTTGTTATTTTATCGCTTGTTATTTAACTCGGGAACCTCGACAACCCTTACGCACCGCAAGATCGAAACTCTCTGGCGTCGAGAGTTGAACGACCACCGTCATTCTCTCTGTCTCTCTCTCTCTCTCTCTCTCGTTCTCTCGCGCTCGCCATTCGTATACCGCTATATAGCTCGCTCGCGCGCGCGCGCGCGTACCCTCGCTTTTTGCTCCTTTGTTGCTCGCTCCTTCTCTCGGGCTCTACCTTCTCGCCGAGTGAAGATCCAGTCGATTCGATTCGTGCGCGTATGCGATATTCGTTTCGAATGACGCCCCCCTCCCCCCTCTTGCTCCCTTTTTCAGGATTTTAATCTCGAGCGAGAAAACTGCCACGAGGGGGTCCCTCAAACGTCAAATGGCTCCCTTGTAAACAAAAGGAGCTGAAGCTCGTTACACGATGGCTAAATTCGCGTCTCAATCGCAGGAGAGAGAGAGAGAGAGAG
>NCVS01002194.1:10462-25831 GCA_003055095.1 Goniozus legneri
CGAGGGACGGTTTTTTCTCGCCCTTCAAAGAATTCTTTTAAATTTGAAATTAAAGCACCCACGTACGACCCTGCTCTCGCGAACTGTCATCTTTGACGTCGTACCGCAACTTTGATCATTTTTTACGGCCGGATATTTTCCACTCGCGCGGATTCTTAGCGCCGGTAGAAGTACGAATTCGATAAAGTTCGGTGAATTAACAACGCCAGTTACGATTTACAAATCCGTACTCATGTTGCTTGCATGAGGGGACAACGCGCGGCTGGCGGATGGTGTGGGAATGGTGGTGGCGACTGTACTTTCTTCTTGTAGCACCGCCGCGCGACGAGATGTTTCTTTCATGCTTTATCGTGATATACAGTCGTGGGATGCAAGAAAGTTTGTCGCGAGAGGGAATAGAAAGTCCGGCTCGACTCGATTTGGTTTCGATGCTATTCCCAGAACGGAATGAAAATATTGCGTTCCCTACCCTCGCCGTCCGATCTTTCTATTTTTCGTTGAAAGGACGCCGAGATGGAGAGAAGCCAATACATTATACCCGCGTTTGTCTCGCGACAATATATCTAAACTCGGTTTGATAGATGTGATTATTTTTTCCCGTCGGTTTTTCGATAACTTTTCAATAGTTATCAATGATAGTTTTTGCTCTCGAGGAACCACTAGTTAATGGTTATTTATGATTTTCGCAAATCATAGAGTGCGTGAATTAAACTCTTCCTCCATCAGAGCGCCTGATAAATCATTCATTTTTTCACTGAATTTCGTGGTTCGAAAAGTCCAAAGAAAAAAGTAGAATTTCATTCAACTTTCGTACTCGCTTATCTATGCGAATCTCACTCGCGCGATGTTGAAGTTGACGCTTTTATGCCCGGGTCTCGGAGTCGTATCCGCTATCCCGTCGTATAGTTTATCTCGTACGATTTCTCATGGCGCGCGTTCACGAGTTTAAATAAGCAGCTAAAAAATGCAGACGGTATTTCAAGTTGCGCCCGTTAGGAGTTGAACGCACATCGCTCGAGTGCAGCGCGTCCCAATATCAAAACTGCTTCTATCCCTACGGATGACGATTCATCGACTTTTTAAAAATTTCCGTTTAATTTAACGAACAAACTCTCTTTGTACGAACTTGTAGAATTTCGATATTGAGAGTAATCGTTGTTATAAAATATATGTAAATAGTTACGAGCACATTTGATTTACGATGCAGCGAATTCAATAAGTATGGTTTATTTATTCAACTTTCAGAGTATACCACGCAATGCGCATTTTATTAATGTGCACTCTCGCTCGACAAAGACAACGACGGAAAATACGCAACTGACGAATAATCGCGATCGTTTCATATACAGAGCGGTAAACATCGTTTTTCCTATTTTTTTGCAAATGCCAAACCGACACTCTTCTCGTCCTATTTCTGCCCGAGCTCGTGAATATCTTTCTCACGATGCCTGCCTACATTTCGCAATTTCGCTCTCCGACCGAACGGAGACTGGAAATTTTCGGATAATATTTTGCAATCTTTCATACGGTTCGTTACGCAAAACGCGCTCGACGATAACGGGATAGGTCGTATTAAATAACGCGATGAAGATTAAACAAGCGATGCGGATTAAAAAAAAAACTGAGAGAGTGTGAAACTCGGCGCTGAAATCGCATTCGGGCTTTTAATGCAGCAACGGTGTAATTCCTGAGGCGGGAAACCGGTTAGGTGAAAGTATCGAGTTAGCCGAAATTCATTCCCCTCTAACGTCTCATCCCGCCCGTTCGGTATCTCCCTTTTGCACTCAGCGGACGAAAAAAAGAACTTTTTTTTTAAATCTATTTCCTACCGTATAATCGGATTTTCTCGTAATTTTCGTGTTTGCTTTTGTGGACATTTTGATTGCACTCTCGACGCTCGACGTATGAGCGAACGAACGAGAATATTTAACGGTATCGAATTGATCAATTAGAGATAAAAAATGTAATACAATCCTTTCGATTAAAACTAGGAATAAATTTCATCCAAGTTTATCTCGTGACGGTATTTTATAGGAGGGTAGCCAGTAAGTTTTGACTGCAGGAAAATGAATAGGTATAGCAGCGCGATATACTCGCTGGTACAAAGATAGTTCCCGAGTTCCGATACAGGACTTCCGCTCAATGATTCGATACGCGCGCACGCTTCCTCGATCGGATGAGCATAATACCTCGCGTACGCCCACATGTAGGAGCAAATACACACGCGATGAGTAATTTTCGGTTATAAGCCGTTAGATATTCCCGTTGGCTTGTCGCAATTTGCGCTGCACCTCTTCCCCTCGGAAATTTCAGCTACGCGCTTTCGCGCCTTCGATCTCATTGTCGCTCGATTGGATTCGCACCCCGCAACCCCCTCGAGCTCCCATCGCGATTATTCGAAAACGAATCGGGCTTCGAAATTATCAATAGCGATTCGAACGAATATATAGTATACATATTTGACGTCTCGTATCGAGTCTGACTAATTTCCGACCCGAATCGCTTGGAATTCGATACACACGAAGCGATATTCCCGCTCGATCGATAAACCCGGGCGAATGGGCAACGCGATTTGCAAATCGGATAATCTTACTCGCGTTACACTGAATTTGGCGTTATCTTTTTTTCTTCGCCCATGTATCCAGCCTCGCAATCCTCTTTCTTCTCGTTTTATTTCCTTCGAGCCGTCGTCGCGCGAGACGGTCTCGAGACTCAATTTCCCGCGAGACGCGAGACCCACCCTCGTCCCCCTACTTCGCTTCCTGAGAGGCTCGTTCAGCGCGACGCTGATCCGATCCTCTTAATCCGAAAGTATTTTATACACTGGATGTATATACAGCTGTAACCTTCGAGGAACTTTGCCCGTTGAAATTAATTCGTTAGCTACCCATCTCGATTGTAAATTGGAAAATGATAAAATTCACGTCGCACGAAAGGACTCCCCTCGTTCACCTTTCTCGATACGCAATTAATCGATTTAATCGATTTCTCCGATTATTTTTCTCGTTTATCTGATACTGTAATTGGATAACATATCTATCGATTTGGGTATTTGCAAAATCTCACTTTGATCGATTCTTTAAGAGCATTTAAAAAATATATAAAAATATTTTGTAAATATATTTTATAATAAGTTATTATTATATTTTATAAATATATAATTCTTCTCGCATCGTATCGCACAAAAACGTGTCGAAACAAACCGAAACGAAAAGAAAACAACAATTGTGCACTAAACGGCATAGAAGTTATCTTTAGAGAAAAGAGACTCTTTCGTTAATCCACCTCGGAGGAACTGTTCAGCTCTATACTCTTACTCGGCTAACATGCATACAGAAGTTCTCAATGGTCCGATTTATCCCGAGATCTCGAGAGGGTTGCACGGAGTGCGCATACGATTTTCTTAATTCTCGAGTCGGTACATTAGAGAATACAAGTAAGCGGAGGAGCACGAGCAAATTACCGCGAGAGGCCAAGAGAGCGAGAGGCTCGTAGAAAAAAAGCGAGCGGTTCGAAGAAAAATGGATGTCGAGGAGAGAGAGAGAGAGAGAGAGAGAGAGAGAGAGAGAGAGAGAGAGGTGGTGAATTGGCGTGGAATGAGGAGTGGAACCACCCACTCGGTCCATTATTTCACTCCCAGGAGGTGCGAAGTAATTCGAGAGAAAATTAAATCCATCTATGGTGGCGAGGAGGAGGTAGGGCAGCGTTGGGGGAGATACCGAGAGAATTAAAGAAGATTTCGTTGTCTGTCGTTCGAATCGCGAACTCTTTCGACTATCTTTTTTGTCTCGCTGCATTTTCTCTCCCCGAATGTCATTCCGAGAATAAACCATCGGGCGGTGTCTCAACCGCAGCGGGCCATCAGCGTGAATTTTCCGGCCGCGTAATTCACGAGGCGTCGAACGACCCGACATTCAGTTTTCGGCTACTTTACGCGGTTACCTAAAATTCCAATTACCCTAATCGAAATTATTCTCGAGCGATTTCACAAAAAACAAAACTCGTTTCGCACCGCGGAAAAATTTTTGTTACAGCCTCGAACGCTCTGATCGATTTTCCGCTCACTGAGCGACTGATTTTCGCGGTTCGCTCGTTTTTTTCCCGTTTGGCTAAATCTACCCTACAGCGCAGTGAGCATTAAATCGTGGCATGAATTATCAATCGAAAATGTCGCAATTTTCGTATTACTCTTTAGTTAATACCTTGTGTACTGAAATTCAAATCTGTATTTGAAATAGAGAAATTCAAGAATTATTTCCCGGTGTGCACGCAGCGTTGTACGGCTGTCAAGGGGTTAATAACATAATGTGTAGTTTGCGAATGAATTATTCATATACATTTATTTATACCCTGTAGCGCAACGATGGACCAGTTAGATAATAGCGCAAAATGACTAGATAGTATGCGCGTAATACGATATACTAGTGACTGCAGCAAGATTTTTGTACAGGAACCGATTCTCGATCTCGCTAATTAAATTCAAAACCGATAATTCCCCTACGTTTTGCCACTGACTATCCGATTATTCCGGTAAGTGCCTTAGCGGATACTATTCCCGATTGACTAATTCCAACGCCGAAGGTGTATAATCAGAATCGAACTCCGCCAGTTACGGCATTAATCGATAATCGTTTAGCGAGGCGCAAATTTTGCGATTGTTGATGAAGAGAGAAAAATCGGGAATGTCGATAACTTTTCACGTGCGGCGCGTAACTCGAGCATTGCGCGCATACGGTTGCATTTCGATTTTCGAAATTACCTCGCCGCCGATATCGGGAATCCTCGGGATTTCGTTGGTGAGATTCGACGACAGGCTAATTGCCGCGATGCGTTATGGGACGTATGAGCAACTCAACGCGTCGAACCATTCCGTAATACTCACCGCAGACGTTTAATCGAAACATCGCATTCGATCATCGCCTGCGCGGTATTCGAGACAGAATTTTGAAATTTATATTTACCCTTTTAAACGTTCCTGTACGTGACATAAAAATCATCGCAAACGAGTGAACCACTCGCACCTTCAAATTTATTCGAAACTTCGAATTTTATTTGTTATTCGATAACACCACTGAATAAATAGTTCTTACATAACAAAACGATATGTATTTTGTATTCGTTCTAAAATTCGCTTAAATATTCTTCGTGAATTAATCCGTCCGGTAGCGAATTCTCTCTGTTTCGCATTTTCGTAAAAATTTCAGCGAAAACACTGCTATTAGGAAAGAAACTGTCTTCGGAGAAAATTTTGATCGTTCGGTCTCGTCAAAACTGCAGGAGTTCAAGTAGTCGAGGTTCCGGTGGGCGTTCTTTCAGGGCAAAAGTTCCCGCGATGAAATTCGCGCGCGGTTTGTCCTCTCTCTACCGGCATTTGAATAAGTGGAACGCCAAATATGTCCCCAGGCGTTCAATCTCGTGCAGCTCTTAGACTCCCGCGAGACGAATCCGTTTTTTTCTCCTCTACTACTACTCTACCTCTCTCTCTCGCTCTCCCTCCCACTTCCGGTTCCATCAATCCCATTCCGCAAATAATTTTCCCGGTTCCGCGCATATATATCCTCGCCTTTTTTACATCATTCCTATTCAGTTAATTGTGCATCGCACTCGAGTAGCATGAATGGAGTAAACCGAGTAATTATTCGACAATGTTCAACGAGTGCCGTTTAATTAATAAAGCAAACAAGAGCGTGTCCGGGCTCTTCGATGACACATTGTTCGAGCTCGACGATTGGAACGCGGTGGGATGCTCTTGACGAATTTAATACACTTATCTTTACTCTCTCTCTCTCTCTCTCTCTCTCTCTCTCTCTCTCTTTCTCGCTCCATCTACCTCTTAATTGGAGAATTTTTAACAAGAGAATGAGACATGGGACGGATAGGCGGGTTGCTGTTTCTGATACACGTCGTCGAGTCACGTGCCCCGTCTAATGGAACGCCCTGTGTTTGACGCGCTTAGTCTTTCGGAAAGCCGGTGTATCTCGTTACCCCACCACGGCGCGCGTTGGATCGCGTTATGCGCGCGGCATTGAACCGGATAAAAGCACTCCGCGTGAATTAGCGTACCGTAAACGACGGTGCTTTGATCCTCGTGCGCGATATCGATTCGCAATAATCGTTTGTGAAAGAAAAATTAACGATATAAAATCCAGCCTGGTTTATCGATTCGATTTGTTTTGGATTATCGCGGGGGAGGGAGAAGTAAAGGGATTTACCGGTACCGGTAATCGCTATGGATTATCATTTTACACGGGAAGGTGTCGAAATATATTAATCGATACGATCGGATGCAAAACGATCTTTATCCTTTTAATTTTCGTCCTGGTCGTACCAAAAGCTAATGCTCATTTAATCAGCGATACGCGTATTCATTGTCGATGTGATTAGCCCGCTCATCCGATTACTCACTCTATTAATTACGCGACGTTAATTACTCGTGCGCGCGTGTGTGTATGTATGTCGTCCTTACGCGATGAGAAAAATTTCACAGTGGCAGTGATCGAGGTACGCGCACAGTCAGACGCGGAGCGACGAACAAGCTGTTTGGAGTCTGTGCGCGTCTCTCGAGTAGACGCAGGAGGCTCGTAAACCATCGAGAAGGGGACTCCGCGTCATTACGCGCGCAACGACACACACACGCCCGCGCGCACCGAGCCGGCGTAATTTTCGCTCGCATCGAAAAGGATATCCCGCTCGGTTGGTCTCGGCCAATAGCGTAACGCGTCTCTTTACGACTTTATCGCCGCGCGATTAATTATCTTGAATTTTCAAGACGAGAATCACCCTCGACTACTCTCCTTCCAACGGTATACCCAGTCTGCCACGTTTCAATTCCAACTTTCAATTGGAATACAATGGCGTTAAAAATTTCACGCAATTCGTTAGCGCGAGAATTACCTTGGATGGTAGAATTCTGTCTGGCTGGTTTTTTTTTCATTCTGCATCGTAATTTTGCGAAAGAACATTTTTATGCGGCGCGGTTTTTATTCCGGGCGCTAGCTGAAAACAGACAAGAGAGGTACTTAATTAACACGGGATCGGATCGAGTCGAACTAACGATGAACAATAGAAGAGATTCACGCGAGCTTTAATCAATCGAGTTCTCATTTAACAACCAAAATATAAGTTGTTACCGCACGATGAGGAGGGAAAGATTCAATAACGCGCTGAAAAAATATCGGCCTGGGATTTCCACTCGCTCATTCTGACTTAACGAATCGCCTCGCACGAGTGTCGACAGCGCGGATACGGTTTAGCGAGTGAGAAAAGAGCGTTGGCGAAAAAAAAGTATAAGGCGAGAGCGAAAGAGTGCTAAAAGAGAGAGAGGGAGAGAGAAAAATTGTTGGTGCGACGAGGGAGAAAGAAAGTCGGTAAACAGGAACGTCCTAAGTAGTAAAGTGTCCCCGTCTACGTCTAGCAGACGACCTTCCATCGGCCCACTCGCGCTGTCTCGTCGTCATCTTGCCGCTCGTGTTTCTTTCGGTTAGGTCAGTCCCGTAAGGCTATTTAAGGGAGCGAGCTAGAAAGAGAGGGACTCTTAAAGCGCGACACTTACTTCCATAACGAAGCAAATGGCAGTGCTAGGCGAGCTCGGTTACATAATGTGGCCTGCTTTTAATTCCTTTGTCGTTTTTTACACGGTTCTACGGAGAAAGAAAAAGCGTGTAAGAAAGAGAGAGAGAGAGAGAGAGAGAGAGAGAAAATTAGCCGGAGGCAAAACTCCGGAGGTATAAAGAGAAATGAATATAAGAAAAAGAGCGACGATGGCGTAGGGTACAAAGCCGCTCTGGCATACCCACTTGGGCTATTTTCGTTGTGCCAAAACCGTTTTCCACGGGAGCCAAAAGGAATCACGAATGGGACGTAGACACGCGCTCGTAGTGCACGAGCCGAACCGTTCGTGCGAGGATACCAGCGCGATTGTGCGGCCGAGGGCTCGTATAAGGGTTCTTGATGTTGTTTTGCTACCCTCCCTCCACCGATACTCATTTTTTTTTGCTCCCTCTTCCCTTCCCCACCTCGTCGGATCTATTCGATTGCACCAAGTTCGCGTATAATCGGCAATAGCCGCGCACGAGCGGACGATTCTCGTCGAATTTTTATCCCCCTCGGTCGGTGTGTGCGAGCCCGCTCGGGAGAGCGTTACGAGAACGAAAAATCGACTTTCCGTCTCGTTTCCTTTATTATAAAACGCAAAACAAACGCAATTATCGTTTCGATTCCGGCGTCCTCTGTCTCTCGTTACTTTCAGCTGTGCGGCGCAAAGAGATCGTGCCGGGACAATGAGGATTTTCGAGTGCAATAACGTCGAGTGAGATAGTTTGTGGCTCGGAGTATACAAACGGAAGCGCCACTGTTCCCTACGAGGCAATTTCCGTACACGTCCGCGCAAAACTTTTCAGTCGCAATGGCACTCGTCACTCGAGTAAATCATTTATCGAGAAACACATCTTTGTAACCGCGCAGGAAACGTTGTTCTCGAAATACGCTCTTTCGCGTTACTCGCGGTAGTCTCGTTACGGCGAATTTTTACGGAAATGAACGAGTTCAAAGATTCTACCTCTGACAGTGTATTACGGCTGATACTCGCGCAACTCGTTGAGAAAGAGGAATTTTTTAATAGCATCTCTTTTGTATTATTAGGAACTTTTTTATTTACCTGCGTTAGGAGAAGAACGACATGAAATTTGTAAGAATATAATTCATTCAATTGTTATATCTGAATATCTTATTATCAACAAAATGTTTTACAATTCTACGACAGGCGTTTTTAACTCTTTTCAATTTCATTACCAGCTATTCTCGCTACACGTTTTACTTCTTACTGCAGTTACATTCCACATTATTTGTGCGTTATTGCGCATACCGCAATATTCGTTATACGATTTGTTCCACCGCATACAATAAGGGACACCGGTAAGCAAATTCGTTCATTGCGAAAATTGTAACCAGTTCGGTATAAACCCGAATGATTATTTCAAATTTCCAAACGCGTCGAAAATTTGTATTTTCCATGAATTTCCTCTCTCCCTCTTCCCTCTCTCTCTCGATGCGGAGTAAGTGAGAAAATTCTTGAAATCCCCGATGGAACGCGGGAATTTCATTTTGCTCTCGAAGCCGCGCACCCGGGGCGAAATCGGCCGTTCGCGGCTCACGTAACGACGTTCCGTCAAATCGATCCGTATTCTTCTGCAGCGCATTGCTTCCATTATCCCGGAACGAGATTACGCGCGGGGGTTAATACAGCCGGATACAGCTCGACCTCTGCCGTACACGTGTAGACCGTGTACACACACGTATATATACATATATATATATATATATATATATATATATATGTATGTAGACGCTCGCGGGAAGAAAGAAAGGAGTACCGATATCGCGACAGCGGAATACATTTGCCATCTCTCGCGGTTATGACAAAAATTGAGATAAATGGGGCCAGATAAGACGGGATAGTCGCGCACGGATTTTCTTCCTCCGCGCGTTCCCGTTTTTCGGCCGCGAACGTCAAACCGAGGAGAGGACGATACATAACTCACGGATATTGTCGAAACTTTTCGTAAAATTTAATCTACGAAGCGCGCGACGAAAAAATATTTGTAATCCCCTCGCCTTTTTCTTCGCTAACAGCCGAAAATACGATTTTTCGCTCCCGTGGACGGATTTATTCGAGCTGAGCCGTATTTTATATTGTAAATACGACGTTATCGTATAGATTTCAATTTTGCGTCGATCGACCGACGAACGGAGCTACGAATTCCACAATTCCGAGGGACCCATCACCCTTCCCACCGTTCATCCTCTTTCAGATTAAAGCAGATTATCGCGAAATAAAAAAGCAAACTAGGAGAAAGAAGAATTCGATCGTCGAGTCGTTCCGCTGTTTCAATTATTCCGTCTATTTCGAACTCAGCCGACTGTTGCTCACCCCTTGACTCGCTTCTCCTCATCGACCTCCCTACCACGTTACCGGAATCGCGGACGATATCGATTCGCAGTTTCAATTTAGGTGCCACGACAAGACGTTACGTTGCTGCCCCCCCCCCCCTACCCCCAATTCTTTTAAAGCTCCGCGGAATTAGAGAGACAGAGACTTAAATTATTTAATTCCAATAAGAGGTTTCCGCCGTCTTCGCTATCTCCCGTTACATTCTTATACCTTACGTCCCCGCGGTTGCATAATTGTCAATTAACTAAAAGCATTGGATTTGAAATTCCCCATTCCACCCTCGTCCGCGCTCGGTTCGAGGAGCTCGCGTCACGAATCGGTTTAAGCGAATACAGCGGTCGGCGCACGGTCGGTCAACTTTCGCTCTCCCTTTCTCCCGCCCTGGTTATTTCAACGAAAGAGATTGATTCGGCTAATATCGTCGAGTGGTCTTGAAAAAAAAGTAAGAAAAAAAGCTCAAAGGTCGACGCGAGAAGTGAAAATCGTCGTGCGACGGGCGTCGCTTGTTGCATTCACGGATACTCAACGTCGGTCGTCGTCCGTCGTTCTCTATACCTAACAAAACATTGAAAGAGAAGAGGGGAATAAAAAAATATAACAAAAGTGGGAGAGAGTGGAGAAAGAACGGTGAACTCGACGTCAAATGTAAAATAATGGAAAGTATGCGAGGTAGAAGCGCGGAAATTAAAATCCTCCCCTTCCCACGTTCCCCTCCCCCCGAGAACACACAGAGTGTTTATTTTTCTACTGTTAGCGCGTGCATGTGCATGCACCGATCCTCTTTTCTTTTTATTTAGGATTCTCACAATAAGGGAGCAACAGGAGAGTACTTTCCTCGAATAAAGAGGAATACTTTATAGACGCGTAACAATCTCGCGTACGTATGTGTATTTAACCGAAAAAATATCGCAGCGGAGCGTTTGTCTAAAGATTTATCGCAACGGCGCATGCCACGAAGGTATTCAAACGTGGCTAATAACAAACTACATTAGAACGATCCCGCCGTCAACATATTATTCTTGTTTCGCGAACTGAAATAATGCGTCACACGTCGCTGAATGAACGCCATTCACGCCAATTTTCCGTTTCGCGCGATTCGATAAATTTTGGACGACTCGTTTTGTTTATCGCACTTTCTGAATACGAGTTGTATTAGCACTCCACTGACCCGATCCGATTGATCATACGTTCTTCGCTAGTTGAAAAATCAGCTCGAAACTGAGAACTCTACATGACTTACCAATACTTAATAATAAAATTGGATTGTCAAAAGTCGTTATTTATTCTATATACTTGTTAATTTCGCAATATGTCGTACCGACTCGGAATAATTAATATCACCATAGTACTCTCGAATACAGAATTAATTTTGGTTGTTTATCACTTGAACTACAATAGAGACATTGTTAATATTGATTGGCACTATAATAACAATGTTAGCTAATATTCGTGTTTACGTTACAGTAGACCCCGCTTGAAATTGGAGTACCCGAATTCTTCTACGGTTTCATCTGCGCGTATCGTGCCTCTAATTTCGCTTTCTGTTTCATGTCTTTTCATCGAGTCTTTGTACTTCTCTTCGTAGCGTATAATGCAATGTTATTTAAATACTTGAATTTCGACTCGAGTAATGCTACGCGAGTGTTACAGCAGTAGAAAGAGGAATGATGTTCATTTCTTATTTAATTCCTTTTTCTTTCATTTTAATTTCCTTCAAGTAAAGAGTAAATGTATGCATAAACTAACCCTGAACGATTGGACTAGAATTCAAAAGATCCAATTTCAATTGTATATTTCGAAGTATAAATTTCTGACATTATAGTATTATATGAGAAAAATAACAGTTGTTTATTGTCTAGTTCTTTCTGGCTAAATATCACGAACGTTCGAAATGAATACGACCAATTGAATAAAAAAAAAAATATGATATCTTTATACAAGACTCAAACCGTTGTTTTAAGAGGAATTTCACCCGTGAATTTTATCATTGTGTTCGAATATACAGACGGCTCAACGGTCTCCAATCCTTTTTTTTCAATGATATATCCGCGCGAATAATCTCGAAATTCCATTCACCGATCGGGATTATAAATACTCCCTATGCGTACCGCACTTCGTTCATTGTTCGCCGAATGCCGTGTGGGAGATTTCGTTTCGTATCGCACGCCCGCGTCGAGTTAATTAACATAAAACATAAACATAAGCCCAGCCCGACCCAATTAATACCGAATTTCATCAAAATATCGAGCAGAGCGTTTCTCGAAATTCGCAATCACGATAATTTCATCGCAGCTGACTGCTCGAAAGCGATAAATCATGCTCGAGTTATAATTTTTCTCCGTCTCCCGGCGTACACAGTCTCGGCTCGAGAGAGAGAAAAAATAGCGCGAGATACGCGAGGTAGATCGAAATGAATTCACGCAACACCGCGAAGCTCGGAAACGACGGAGCTGCGAAGTCGAACATTAACCCGTTGAGGACACACGGGGTCCAACGGACCCCAAACAAATTTCAATGTAATTTTAAATCAACCCTAACAACACTGACAACACTAATAACACTAATCAACGATAAAAAAAATTGAATTTTTTTAAGACTTTGCCACAGTAAGGCCACACGGGGTCTACAGAACCCCACAAAAAAAACAACACGTCCGCACTAATATGACTCTGCAGGATAACTAATGCCAAAGAGACCTTCGTAGCGTGTCAAAACTTGTTGTGGAAACTTCAAACAACAACAAATGCAATTGCAAATACAATGCAATTGCATTGAAATTTGTCTGGGGTCCGTTGGACCCCGTGTGTCCTCAACGTTATTTTTTCGACGTGTGTCCTCAACGGGTTAAAATTAAATCGAGTCGGAAACGAATAATACTAATTTTTAGCTCACTCCATTCACCGATCGAAGTAGAATTAAGAGCCGAGAACACAAGCGGCAAAACGTAAGAGACAACGAGATACTCGCTCCAATTTTATGTTTTATCCTCGGTGGGCTTTTGTGCGCTCGAGGCGCGTCCTTTGAATGAACGTCGACGGAAAATTTATACGAAAACTTGACAATGTGAGACTCGGACTCGGACGGGGTGTAGAGGAGGGATTACATCTTCGGTTCTACAAATGCTTTTCAGAGTCGCGCCTCTATTATCCTTTCGAATCCGAATCAGATCTGGTTTTTGACGCTTGTGGAACTCCGGGGGGCATCTCGGCCTTGTTACACGTGCCAATAAGAATTTCATTTTTTTATTTTTCAAACAGGACCACGAAAAAATTTGAATTCGTTATCCGATAAAGACTCTCAGACTCGCTGATACTTTATTATTTCGTAACGCTCTCGTTACGAGCCGAGAGACCATTTTCAGTTCGCTTTATTTCGGCCAACGAGGGCGAGAGAAAAAATTCCGTTGCAAAATTGAACAAGAAAAACGGCAACTTTCGAAATGACTCAGCTGCAGTAAATGCATAAAGTTCTTCAGTTTCCTTTTTTTTAACGCCGCGTTCGACAAAGTATCCGAGGTCGTGCGCGAAATATGCCCGATGTACGTAAAATAAGTTTTACGAGGGAAAATCCCGAGGCTCGGTGACTGCACATTCGAGCATCGAGCGCGTCAGTCCACTTTGTAACGACGACGTTGACTCTGTCGCTTACTCCCCGCGCTTGCCGGGAGAAAGAGGGGAGGGAAAGAGCACGCGAGCATCGAGGTGCGCGAAACGAGCGCGTTTATACCGTCACACGTCTCTGTTCGTATAAAACCAGGAGTACCGAGATGTGTGCGTCGGTGAATTCGTTTTGAAGCGAGTCGCGTGTATGCGCTGGATGGCTTAAGCCGGACAAATGGCCGTGAGACATGAATTATTGTCCCCGAAGTATTATAGGACCCAACCTTCCGTACCATCGCGTCATTCACCCCGCGCGACTCTCTTCCGCGTGCCGTTGAAAATTCTAAACTCTTCGTGAATTTCGGCGTAAAATTTCTATTCGTCGACGACTTCAATCGAATCCAATCGTACAATTGTATACGTTAAGGGGGTTGAATAGGTTCCTAAAAATAGTTGAAATACCTTGAAATTTGTAGGAGACCTTTACTTAGTCTTAATATATAACATATTAAAATTTTGAGTACGTAGAGTACATAGTGGTGGATTAGCAAAATGTATTGCGTTGCGGAAAGACGAGGAGAATAATCTCTTCGAAAAACTACAAAGTTGTGGACCATATATTAATCAAACTTCGAGTAAAAAATGAATGCTTTTCAGT
The DNA here is from genome assembly GCA_003055095.1 of Goniozus legneri. NCBI lineage: Eukaryota > Metazoa > Arthropoda > Insecta > Hymenoptera > Bethylidae > Goniozus > Goniozus legneri. The sequence goes on from NCVS01002194.1 coordinate 24,669, forward strand.
GTGTTGCTCCAAAAATATAGCAGAATGTAGTTGCATATAAAGGGGAAAAGTGCGTCTTCTTAGAAACAGATTTTTTCACCTTTTAAATTTTTCGACAGAAAGCGCGGTAACATCAAAAATCACAATATGTTGTTCATTTTATGAATTTCTGGAAAATTTCTGACAGTATAAAAATAATTATTTTTCTTCTAAATGTTTGCAAATTCATAACTACCCAATCTCCTTGAAATTCGGCAAATGACTCAACTCCAGACGTAACAAGCTTCGGTTATATTTGCATTCGCTCGCGTTGAGAACTCATTGTCAGTAACAATGGAACAACCAAAAACAAAATTCTTAACAGTGTGCGGTAAAGTCAATCGGAGCGAGTCGGTGACTTTGCGCGGAGTCGGAATGACGAGAGAGAGAGAGAGAGAGAAAGAGAGAGAGAGAGAAGGTTAACTCGTTCGTGTACACGCAGCATTTCGCCTCTCCGTACTCGAGAAAGATAGAAGGCATAGAAGCGCGACCGTACGGCATTTAGTCGAGCGAAAACGGAAGTACTTGTCGTGGACGGATCAAAGCGACGTGGGTGCCTTTGCCAGATTTAACGCGCTCACTAGGACCCTTCCTTCCATTAACCCCTCGCGGAATTCCCTTACGTTATCCTCCCTCTCTGTATCTGCCTACGTGTGTATAATATCGCACTGTGGATATACATATATACACAACCAGCAAAACCCCCTTCAGCGTGTGTCGCACACGAGCGATGAATTTTAAGCGGCGCAGACGCGTCAAACGCCAACACTCGTTCGTTTTGACGCGTTACACGCGAATAGGGGAGGGGGTAGGGTTGCGCGAGGAAAAATCTCGAGCGAATTTCGTCCGCGTGTTATTCAGGAAAACGTAGGAGAGAGAGAGAAGGTAAAAAAAGGCTCGGTGTACACGAAACGAGCCGTCGAGGCAGCGGCAGTTTAACGCCTGCCCAAGCGATATAACTCGGCTCGTTACCGAGCTGCGAATTAAGACGCGGTTACTCGCCCGCTCGATTTTACCGCATTCCGCGAGCGAGAGAGTCGATCTCGCAAAGCAGTCGCTCGGTCCGGAAGAATTTTTTAATTAACCAGTGTGCTCTGACGACCTCTCGCGAGGATATGTCCCTTTCGCGATCGGACAAAGCCGGG
>NCVS01002194.1:36005-55609 GCA_003055095.1 Goniozus legneri
CCCCCCCTCCTGTCGGAGTCAGCTTCGATAGATAACCGTTTCGGAGCACTAAATTCAGTTGGCACGCCAAGATTTCGAATGGCCCGAGTCGCTACTTATGCGCCCGTCGAATCGCCAGTTTCGAAAGACGAGTTAACATTCTGACGCATCGCTGAATCATCCCCGGTCTTGTCCCCGCGGGGTAGCGTCAGTTACGACTTACCATTTGTATGCATAATAATAACTAGCATTACGCGAGGAAACTATAAATTACCATTAGCCGTGGCAGTTTCAGCCAACAGTTGAGATCGCGCCCGGTTATTCGTAATTTTGTTGTACACGTCGTCTGCACTGCGCCGTAACGCCGATAGAGAGGAGATTTTTACGCGTATACGCCGTTTTTACGATATTTATTCCGCGAAAACTGATGAGATACCGTAAATAAGGAAAATTTCCATCCGAGTTGTGTCTTGACGTTTTACGAGTGGAATATTATCCCGCGACGGGGTGAGATTCAATAACAGACCGTGAGAAAATTGTGTACAACGATATTGAACGGATTAATGGACGACTTAATAGGCCAATTTACGCGTTCATTCTCTGCTGTACTGTGCTTTAGTGCAATTTTTCATCGAATGCGCTAATTACTAGGTATTTTTCGAATGTTGCTAATTTTTTAATCGGAAATAACTGAATAAACTTAATATCCACTTGAAAACTGCCAAAAAATTCACGTTTCTCCACTTTGAACCATTAATTAGGTTAGTTATGAATATATTTTTATTGGAATTTTCTTGAATATTCAAGATCATTCACAATATTTTTTTTCAATGAATGAATTTATTCAACTCTAAACTTTCGTTATTAAATTTTTTTGCGAGAAAATAACTAAAGTCAAGAAATTTTAATTAACCTTTTCTGCATATACTTTTTTTTCGTGCACTGACCCATTCGGAAAATTCGCCGCATCGCACCGATAAAGGTTTGACCAACCTTCAATGCCTCCAGTCACTTAAAAACACACGCAGTCACTACATTTTACACTCACGAAAAAGAAAACATACGAAACGCAGCCCGATGCGAACGCATTCGATTCGATAAATTTGAGTAAAAACAAATTGTGCAATTCGACGCGGTTGTTTATCGAAATCATAATGGCCGCACTACGTACTGCGCAGGCGTGGGACCCCGATCGCGATCTACGCAGTTAATAGCGCCTCTCGTGGCGAATATTAGAACTAACCGTAATTGGAGTCGTTTACAATTTGAATACAAACACAGAATATAATACGATTAAAAAACAATATAAATTGGGACAAAAATCAATCAAATTCAATGATGAAAAAGAACAAAAATTCTGAGTAACTAAAATATTACTAGATTAAAATAATATTTATGGGAATATTTGCGTGTACGTAAATATTTTTTTTTCCAACGTTATAAATAAACGGAGAATAAAGCTGACACGGCACGTAGGTTACCTCGTACGATCGGCGGATAACAGCCACCGACGGCACGTAACCCAAAGAACGTTAGCCCTGTTCCGCAATTTCACATTCGATTCGATTTCGTCCCGGGGAACTCTATCGGCGGAGTATAAACACGCGTTCCCAGTTTCACGATCCTCCCTCGATCTCAACTTAGGGATTTCAATAAAGCGAAACGCCAACGATAAAGCTCGGATCGGAAGTGTCGATATGCCAATCACGTTGTGAAATTACCGGTAGCCCTGCTGCGATACGCGCCGGATTGCATCTCTAGTTGCCTTTTACACGAGCGTAACTTCGCTGACTAGAGTTGCTCGCACTCTATTGAGGAGCACCGGCTCTCATGCATAAGCGCATACATTTGCCAAATCCCGTGTGTACGCAACCGTCTCTAGTACAAAGATCAACTGAATCTGAGATTCCGGGAAGACCGAGACTCTCACATACATTTCTACTCGCAGTCTCTCTCTCTCTCTCTCTCTCTCTCTCGCGTCTACCGCCATCGTGTGGTAAAATCTCGGGCGCACCCTCCCGCGTCGAGCAATGAATATTTGTCGGAAACGTATTAAACATGGAATTGGTTAGGGCAATTCCTCCTAGGTAAATGCAATTAGAATCGCGCCTGTAGAATACACAACGCGTATAGCTTCGAATTCCGTGGAATCGTTACCAATTATGCTCCACCACCGATGAGGTTTTGATCCGACGCGGGAGGAGCATTTTAATACAGTACTGTTGTACGGTAAAACGGAAACGTTCAACGAAGACCGAGTGCCCGCACCCGACGGTGTGACGTCAGGTGTCGATATGTCAATCACTCTCGAGAGATAACCGACGACATTGGACCGCTGGAGGAGAGTTTTACGTAGCGGCATTCCGGAGCCGATGTGTTCCACGCCGAAAAGAGTAGTCGAGGTTGACCGATTGGGAGAGAGAAAAAAAAGATATCGCTACTTCGGATCGCTATCCATCATGCGGTGCGTCGTTTTAATTTTTCATTCATTTGAATAATTCCATAACGAACGGGAATGTTTAAACAGAGAGAATACTCCAAATGCGATTGTTTGATTTTTGTTGTGAATGGAGAGTAAACATTCGATTGTTCGACGAATACATGTGTCGGTATAATACATCAATCGGTTACGGAGAACCGTTCGAGTTTCGGGCCATATGACGATGACCGTCCACTTACCATTGCCCTTTTGTCTCTTGAACGCTGCTCTCATTATCGGAGAACAGGGCCAGCATAAACGGAGGTCGTGACCGTTAGCGACTACTGTCCACAAACCCACACTGTTAGAACTTAATCGTACCGATTATAGTTCGAACCTGTTTTCGGTAATTTCCGCGTTTCCTCGCAATATCCCTGGCAACTCTGTAATTATTCAGTTTGAGTATTGCAGCATCGGTATATCAATTCCCGTCTATAATCGATCATCAATTTTCAACGAGCCGCGAAAGTGGATTCGATGAAATTTTTTCGTCGTCGAATTTTACAGTCTCCTTTCGCTCTAAATTTCTATCGATCGGAATCCATTGTAGCGATAGCAAGGAACGTGTTTTATTGCTCTTCGCTCATGATAACTATTGATTATCCGGGCTTCCTGCCAAAAGCTTAATTTCCGGCGCCACAACAAAATGACTTACACAGGTTGGCTTCTGAAGCAGCCGTATATAATGTAGCTACCAAAGCATTTAACTATTCAGTGAAAAAGTTTTGTTATAAACTTAATTTACGTTAATAACTTTCAACAGTTACTGTTTTTAGTTTATCATTTTCTTTAATGTAGGAGCTAAATAGAAAAGTGTTACAATTATGAAAAATATCATTATGAAATTTACTTTGTTTAAAAAATTTTTTACAATTTTTTTATCGCTTTAATATAAAAGTATATTTCCTTTGGCATCACGGCTCATGCCCGTTAAATATAAAATTTAAAAAAAATAAAAAATTCGCAACAAGATTGTCAGATCTCAATTTGATTGATAATCCATAGTAATTTCATTTGATAAATTAATTAATCTTCTGTAGACTGTAAATAATCTAATACAGAAGAAAATCCTTCTTCTTGGGCTATAGGAGCTAATATTCCAGTTGGAGCTAACCCACTTCTAGTTCTACATATACTACAGTTACATAATCCTCTGCATGGTGGGCAAGCCCAATTCTATAACAAATAATTATTAATAAATACAAATATACTTATTTCGATATTTACTCGAGCATGAACAAAATAGGATACATACAGGATCTTTTAAAGCTTCGTATGCGCTTTCTCCATATCTTCCACGTAAACAGGGACCACAGAATTGTCCTCTTACGCCGATACATTCCCCAGATCTGCAGACTGTTTTTGTATCAATTGTTTTTTGTCTGCATTGATGACAGCTAGTACCATTGTATGTACAATAAGTTTTATTAGAACTTTTTTCGGCGATATTTTCTAACATTTCTTCAGTGATATCATCTACGGATGGTATGTTATTTGGATCGTATGGAGCTTTATTCACTCTGTGTATAACTTTTCTTTTTATGTATTCGTCAAAAGAGTTATCGGATTCCTCTGCTTCTTCTTCTTCGTCGTCGTCTCTAGCTCCCATAGTTATAAGATCGATCTCTCTCTGAAAGGGCCTTGCCCATGGAAACAACACTTTCAATCGTCCTTTTTTATTTTCATTTTCATCGTCGCTACATTCTTCGTTTGTCTCCTTCTTCTCTTTTGCTTTACTCCTCGTATTATATTTTTTTCTATCGTTGATCTTAACCTGGGATTTAAATGCTCCATCCGCATTTGATCTTGTTCTACGTCTCTTCTTTGGTGGTTCATTTTCTATATTTGTTTTTCTTTTTATCGAAGTATCTAATTCTTTTATTTCTTTAACTTGTTCTTGTATATCTTTAAGAAATTCTGCAAACTAAATTAAGTCAGTCATTAGAAGTTACAAAAGAAATAGAATATTACAAAGGAGGTTATATTTTTTATTAAAAAACGTACGATTCATACTTACAAATGCATTTTTTTCCTCAATATTTCTTTGTCTCAAACGTTCATATTCTTCTCCTTCAGGGTCCATGTTTTTTGTGGAGAAAATCCAATCGGATAACGAAATAAATATAAATACTTACGATAACAATAAACGTCAGCGAATACGATAAAATAATATGTATTTGTTGACAGTAACACAGTTTAAAATTTCATTTTGTAAAAAATACGTGTAAATTGATTAAAATTCGTTTAAAATCGTCAAATTTTTACGTTACAAAGTTAAACACATACTTTTTGAATTAGCGTTCACGTCACACGTGTTTGCCTCTTTACTCAACCGGCTCAACATAAACGTAAACAGTTCGCGCCAAATTCGTTACTTATCGATTATTGCCCACTAGGTGGCGCTCCAAACTATGAATCGATTCTATCGATTTATATTTAACTTCAAGACGTTCAATAATACGTTATTTGCAAATTGAATATTTAGTATCGAGGAAATCAGAAAGGAGGTGTTTTCTTTATTTCATTTTTAATATTAACCCTTTGCACTCGAGAGGTGACTCTCGCTCACTGCATGTTACCTAAATGTAATGAGCCGGGATCATCTCTCGAGTGCAAAGGGATAATTACTACATAAATTATTCAAAAATTTAGCTTGCACTCGATTGTATTTTGTTGAAAAATTTTCATTCCAGTAATGGTTCTACCAAATATCGTTAAACATTGTAACTATTTTAGAGGTTATTAACGAATTGATATGATTTTCTTATATTTTCCTTCTCATAATTATATTCGGTGTCCGTAGCGTGTTTTTCTTTAACCGTGTTATCTTCTTTTTTATTTTTTTACAATTTATCTTTTCCTTTTACAAATTTGTTCTTTCGTTTTCGTTTTTACGCGTCGCACTGCAACACTGATAAATTGTCGGATAATTTTTGCTACTTTTGAATCGTGCGGAAATAAAAATTAAAAAGAGGAGATATCGGATGAGAAATGAACGTAAGAAATATCTACGAAACGAAAATATCCCGAGAGGAGAAACCGGGTGAGATAGGAGGAATTGAATCGAATCAATAAAGGTACGTTGTATAAAGTACGCTGATATAAAAAACGAGTGTAAACACGAAGGATTATTTCTAATTTCGAGAATTATTTCAGCTTTCTTCTCGCTAAATAGACACCAATGCGCACTACGCGTACGAAATAAAATTTTATCTACATCGTAAAAGTCCCGTTGTAGCGATATTTGCTGATTGTGAGATGGCCGGAAGCGACGTAGCTAAAAATCTTTCTGTCCGTTCACGTTATGATTCGGGTAAGTATCGAGTGAACCGATATCGTAAGGATAAAGCTCTGTGTGCCTACGAAAAGCGTTGAAAATAATTCCGGGAGGGAATACGAGAGCCGAGATAAACAGAGAGTAAACAACAAATGCGTCGAACCGAAATGCAAATGCGAACGAAAGAAATAGAAGACACGGGCATGAACTAGTTTGTCAGTGCCTACTTCGGAGCGAGAGAATAGAGCGTAAAATGAGCGAGGTCGATTTGAAATTCCGATTCGACTGTGAATGACTCGTAAGCCTTTGGGCAGGACCCAAAGACCGACGATTGTTCGTAATTCGATTATCGAGACGCAATTCCAACGGATGGAGAGTTCCATTGTCATTGACAAGAAAAGTAAAGAAGAAGGATTTTTCGCCACCTCTCGAAAGTGTACTGCATTTACGTAAAAATTGAAGCTTTTCAATCCACCCCAAGATGTCCATAAGAAACCTCGGCGTGTTCCAAGTAAATAGCGAAACTCGATAATGCAAAAAGAGATTCTTTCTCGTAACATGCACTTTACAAGACCATCCTTGTTTGCAAATTCAATTGCCGGATAAGCAAATTGGTTGGCTTCTACGCGTCGCGGGATGGAAAAGAAACGACGTTATCGAGGAATTCGTGTATTTTCGAATTCTGCTTATTCGATAAAACTTTAATTTCATCGGAGGGAAACGCATTTTTACAACAGAGGAATGTTTTTTTTTATCATCCAATTCGATTACTTATATTTCACCGAGGATGAGAATGGAAAAAGAGGAACACGGCGCGGGGAGTTCTTTGTTAGAACCAAGTTTACATTTGTCGCGGATTACTTGGCTCGTAACCACTGCGCGGTATAACTGCTCGCCATTTATCGCAAAGTACGACAGTGCGGTGCTAGAGGAGGCACACTGGCCATATGTAATTAGTAACTACTTGCTGCGGAACCTAACAGAACTTGCTAACGTTCGCCGAGCGCCGCCGCGCGTGTGTTTCTTCGGTGTTAAAACTGCACACATACAAGACGCGCGAAGCCACATATACACGCGGAGTTACAGAAATACACGAAACGAACAAGAACCTGGCAAATCACGATGTTCTTTTTCCCCTGCGAAAATAAGACAGGATAGTCAGAAGCCAGTTTACTCGACTCCTCTATCTCAGCCATTTCCGTGTTTGGCCAACTTGCTACGAGTTGGGGAAACCCCGTGACCGCGAAAAAGATTGTTCGAGTTTTCCAGCGCAGGATCGCGCTATAAAAGATAATCAGCGATTCGAAAGCTCTCGCTGGCGGTTACCAACGCCAAAACTCGCTTGTTTATACCGAATTCCAGTTGGTACGCCCACCCGCCTCTGCGCTTACCGCGTTGCAGTATTCCCTCGTAAAAAAATCGTGCACTCTCTCTCTCTCGTTCGTCCCATCTGACAAATTCAATTCCTCATCGTGGGCAAACAGATAATTTTTCTCGAACGAAAATTACGCCAACCCGTTTTTCGAACAGATTTAATTCAATTGAAAATTTGTAATTAATCCGCTTTGACGTATCGTCGAGCATTCCATACTAATTTCGACGAATGGAAAAATTCTCGGGAAATTTTATTAACTCTCTTTCTATGTAATCATTGCATTTAAGGTCGAAAGATTTATATAGAGGGTATATATAATATATCCGAACAATATACGTGACCCAGTCTGTTACCATTATCTGTTTCCCTTCTGGAAGAACGAACGTACCTTCACAGTCGGATGGCTTTATCTACACACCACTCACTTATTAACCATAGTTCTACCTGTACACGTAGTATACACATTTGTAGAATTCAGCTCATCGCGCGGAGAGAGAGAGAGAAAAAATAGGAGAACGACTGGAAATCCATTCGACTGTCAGAGACATACGGCAAACCGATTTACAATTTCGAATCGTCAATACCGCTTTAAGCTGATTGAGGAAAAGACGATTCCCCGAAGCGCGGTTAATTGGAATTAAAAACTTACAAATTCACGAAAATGCTCTTCAAGATAACCCTGGCGCGGTTTAGGATATACCGGATACAACGTGTGTGCAAATTATCGGTTTAGCTTTGAGCATACGCTATGCGCCAATTATCCGATGGACTAATTACCATCAAGTTTCCTCCCGCTAGCGTAAATATTGAATTTCGACTCAGGCATATAATGCAATTGACATTCCCGATTCCGGGACTAACTCCCGAAATCTTACCTGTGTTTGTTCACGTCTGATTTTGTTACCCTTTCTCATCAACGAGAAATTTTCTTTTTTAATCAGTCTTCTCTGAACTCGGAAATGCGCAGCTGAAAATTTCACGTTAAATCTAATATTACTCAGTGATATAACTGTGTTGAAATACCGGCCAAATTGCCGAGAAATATTTTCACATTTTTTTTTTAAGCTTAATTGACAAAGAGCTTATTTTCCATTTTTAAGTTTTTACTAAAAAAAAGGTTGCAATTGCGTTATCACGTATGCTTTAGCAGCACTTCACTCGAAAACACAACATTTTCTGCAGCGTGCCGATATTTTATAACGAAATCCAAGGTTTACAACTTTATCAGAAATATCGCGTGTAATGACAGAGCGTTATCCTTTAGCGTTATGTTTGCGCTATTATTTTATCGCGGTCGGCGGAGATCCCCTTTTGCCGATAAACCCTTAGCAATAGTGTTTCACGGGAATCTAAGATGGACATTGCGATGTGTTTTCTCGTAAGTGTTTGGGTGTTTTACGATAACGACCGTGTTACGACGCTATAAACGACACATAACTACAAACACGATATAGCCGCTTGCAAATACGAATACACTCGAGAAAAATTCACCGGTTCGGGCCGAAACATGGAAATTGAAGGAAACGAGGCGATTTCATCGACTGAATTAATAAAAATCGATAACTCAGTCATACGTATACCGAAGTTTCAATATTCTTCGCGGTGACTGGGCATAAAAGAAACGAATCTAAATTGCAGCATGTCGCTCCCCTCGCCGTCCCACTGACGCGATAGTTGCATTTGAATTCTTGCCCTCCGTCGGAACGGGGTCAACTCAATCCGGTCATCTCAATCGTAAAAGACACACACGCTCTGCGGGAATTTACATATACGAGGAAATCTCAATCCGACTGTCTTATATTTCTGTTGCAGTTTTGGTCCGCCTATGTTCCCTGCGGAGCTGCTCAGTTGAACGCGGTTCAGCTATCCCTGGAACAAATCGACGTGATTCGCCGACTCGCCGAAATGAATGCTCAACATTTAACTTTGGTTACCTCAGTCAAAGGTGAGTGATCCACGGAGTGCTCGCGTGTGTGCTTAGGACGTCTTTGCGGTGGATGGAGTTTCGGTAAACGCTAGCTCACCCCCATCCACGCTGGCGTCTCAGCCAGCCGCGAATATTCTCCCGCGGATATCCCGGCAATTCGTGGAAAGATAAATGCACGCGAGATTCGTATCGGCGGTTTTCGCGTGCCGCGGTATCGATCGGTAAGCCAGACCTCGACGTACGACGGATAACTTCAAGATTAAATCCATAATAGTAAAACCTACGGGGATGCGCGCACTGTTCTTGCGCGTCTAGCTTGCAGTAAATCGTTTATAAGGATCCCACCCCTGGCTTTACGATCGCGGCATTATCGTAAAGCCGAGATCCCTGTTACCGATTTAGTGTTTGTTAGACTCGCCCGGGGTAGTACGTGGGATCAAGTGAAAATAAAAAATTCACTCGATACTATTCCCCCTCTCCCCTCTCTATCTCGCTTTCACGTGCGAGAGTGTGTTGCGAGTCACATATCTACGAGACCTCCGCGGAAAAGAGAATGGCGTAGGTGCGCCAATATTTATTAGACAAGCCGCCGCGCGCGCGCAACGTCTGTGGGGAGTTCTCTCGTAAAGATAAAAAATGCAGCCGAATAGTGCCGAAAACTGCACGTGTAAGAACGCCAGGAGTTACAACACGTGGATAGCGATTCGGATTAGGAAGGTGAGCGAACGTGCGCGACGGTGAAACGTCCGCATCGCGCTAATGGAATTTTTCACGCCGAGGTCCCACCTCGTTAAATCTCTGCTGTCAAATTCGCGACTCGCGAGTCGAGGCGCGTATAACATTCTCCATGAATTTTCTCCACTTTTCGTTTATAAATAACTCCCACGGTGTAGTATTGATGTCTATCCTGCGATGTTAATGAAATCCAATTACCAAATTCGGTATACGTTACACGCAGTACGCGGTGCGTGAGTTAAAAAGCACACAACGAAGTAAAACTCTGCATTAATTGTACCTCTCTGTCGTTCCGAATTCTACGCCGCGGAGAGTAATTTCAACTTGACATCGTTTCATACGCCATCGAGTATTTTACCGACCGTCGACAAGAATGCTTAGTTATCGGCAGTGAACTAATCGATGAGAATAATCCCTCCTCCCGTTTCTCTCTTGATCTCTTTCCCACTCGTTCTCTCTCTCTCTCTCTCTCTCTCTCGCTCGCACTTTTGCTGCAGCCAGTCGGGATGCATTTTCGATTTTCTCTCTCTCCCATCTCACCTCGTTTTATTCACTTTTTACACTTGTAACAACGGGGCTTGGCGTGTATATTTCGCGGTAGGGAAAAAATTTTTATACGCCAGTTTCCTCTTTCAGCGAAAGGAGCGTAGGGGAGAGGGGGTAAAAAGAGATGAGGAAAAAACAGCCAGGCAAGAAAAGAACGTAACGAGAGCATCCGAGGAGAAGTCGAGCGGGCTAGAGAGAGAGAGAGAGAGAGAGAGAGAGAGAGAGAGAGAGAGAGAGTCTCGTGTAGTAAAACTTCTCACGACAAGTAACCCGCTCCGGAAAGCTGTCAGCCATTTTCATAAGCTCGAGAGAAACTCCGCCAAGTAGGAAACCGAAACGAGGTCGCGGAAGGAAGAAGGTTGGGAAGATGTGGTGGTGGTGAGAAGAGTGGGGTCGGAAGAAGAGAGAGAGAGAGAGAGAGGACTCATACGAGCTCCGGATCCTCCGCAAAAGATGCAGTGAATTTTCAAGCAGGAGGGACCATATTGGTTTCGATATATTTCGTGCGCGTCATAACAAATTTGCCGAGGCGCGAGTGCGAAAGGACTTGATACGACGCAGGACTATAAGCTGCAAACGGCTTGTAAATTTTTCATAACCACGCACCCTTTAACATCTATACCACGATGGTGGATGTTAACCGTGTGGATTACCGAATTGAAATTGAAAAACGTATTTTTCAATTTTCCGCTCTATATCTGACGAATTGCGAAATATTTTCAGGTCTCATCGAGGCTCACCGTGACGGGAAAATCGCCAGTCTAATTGGAGTCGAGGGTGGTCACTCCCTCGGGAACTCGCTAGGCGTCCTAAGGACATTTTACGGCCTCGGCGCGAGGTACCTCACGCTGACTCACGCCTGCGACACTTCCTGGTGAGTATCGATAGTCTCGTTTACCAATAAGCGATCGAGGAGTTACAAAAGAAAATAGCAAATAACAATGGGTGAAATAAATTGATTTTCATTTTCTGCAAACGTGGAATCTTAATTAGTAAAACCCTTTGTTAGGTAAAACAAAATCTCATTTTCATTAAATTAAATCGATCAAAAATTTCGATTTGAAATGAGTTGGACTTGAGTTTTCATATTCGTATACAAACACGAAGAGTTGTATGATATAAAAAATAATTTCTATAAAAAATAGTTTTTCCCCGAAAATTCTCAAAATGTGGGTTTTATGATTTTATGGTTAGATATAACCTCAATTCGAATTTCGTTAATCAATTAGCTCGTATTTTCGATGTGATTATACAGTCACTCGGCGATTAATTACGGACTCGCGAAAACGACCGTTCGATTCATTCGGATCGTTTAATTCAATCCTGTTTAATCAACCGTGGTTATATACAAGCGATATAATTAAAATCGGGTTATGTATTTCGTTTTATCAGAATTCCCGTCTTCAACGAACGAGAGCGTAGTGTTGCCTTTATCGCATTATGCTCGGAGATGCGCGCCAAGTTAAAAGCCGATTCGTATAGCGCGAGTTGCGCGGAGACACGCTTGCGCTTCATTTCGCGAGATTATACGTCGCAACCCGATCCACGAGATAGTAATTTCCTTTTATCTCTATTCAGTACTACGCGAGTGTAAGAGAGAGAGAGAGAGAGAGAGAGAGAGAGAAAGAGCTAGCGCGTTTCCTTTGTATTGTAATCTTCTCCGCTTCGGGCCTTGGGTACCAACCCCCTCGGAAACCAACCAATCAGGAACCCGAGGAGACCGGAACGATATCAGGACTGGAAGAGACGACGAAGCGGTAGCGAACTTTCGGAAGAGGTCGAAACACGAAAACTCTCCGCGATAATTTTCTATCCTCCTCTTGAGCGTTAATTTCGCCAGCTCGTCAGAGAGCGCGAAGATCCTTTTATTGGCAGTTTAGCCGCCGTTTCGCTAATCCTCGTCCGATTTTCGCCACCTCTGGAAGTTCACTGACTCTGGTTTCAATTTTCCTCCTTCTCTCTCTCTCTCTCTCTCTCTCTCTCTCTCTCTCTCTCTCTCTCTCTCTCTCTCTCTCTCTTGGCGGTTTTTCTTCCTTTTTTCCGTAAGAACATACGGAGTGTTATACGACAACGGAAGAAACTCCACCGGCCGACTTTCCCGGGGTTTCAATCCTTTCTCGAAGGCTTTACGCGTCCCCAGACGCGTTACGTACAGCTGTAAATAAAGCCAACCCCCTGTGACGTCGTAGGAGAGGGGCTTCTCGCGCGAGAGGGTCGGAAGAGGGTCGAATCTCTCTAGCCGCACCGCGCGCGGACAGTTCATATTTTTCCGCTTGCGAGGAGCTCGTAATGCGTCTGAATAAATCGCGATGAAACTTCACTCGGCACGGTAATTCAATCTTTGTTAGAAACCGGAAGTGGCTCTCTACCGTCTCGATTCGAGAAGCTCGCTCGTTTTTCATCGAAATTTTAGATACAGCTGATATCTTATCGTCATTATTTTTGAATAATTCAATTCGTAAATTTATGAGAATATCACTTAACTCTGCATCATATTGCGATAAAAATTTGTATTGGCTGATAATATAACACTACACGAGAATGTGACAAAGAATCGAAAATAGAATTCAAATCTGCAAGAGAGGAAGAATCTATTTTTGATATTACGCACACCCAACAAACCTATGTTTCATTAAATTTTCAATACACCAGCGAACAAGCGTCTTGGATTAAAGGTCGATCTTCGTTTAAAGTTCGGTCTTATCGGCTTTCGTTATATACTGGCCACGGTGTACCGCGTCTTTAATAAGTCCGCCCCGATCGCAATTGTTATCTGCTTTATAAAGCGGTTATCGGAATTAACGAAAAACTTTTCTAGTTACGTGTTTATATCGAATTGAGAAATTTCGAGAGTGTTCATGCCCCTTTAATAATCGGACGTCAAGAGCCATAATGGCGTCTCGTCCCGAAAATCGACAGGGGCAATGAAATTTTTCGATATTTTACAAGCGTCGCGTATAAAATATTCGAGCTAACCGCTCGATTAATAAAATATTCAGGTCGCGCGTGTGCGAACGTCGATCGGTACGAGAGTTCGGTTAAATCCTATATGTCACGTATTTTGTCGCATCGTGTGTTACTCGTACGTAGGGAGAAAAAAAAGGGAGAGAAGAGAAATAAATAAAACGATTGTCGAGCTGTCACGCGCAGCCCGGCTATATACCGCCGATTAAACTCTAGCGGAATCCAGCCTAAGGACCCCGATACCCAATTCGTGTACTGGAAATAAACCAAAGACCTACGAGTATTCAGTTGAAAATTTGGGTTAAATTTAACGCGATATTCAACTGCTACAAACGGCTCCTTTAAAATTTTTGAATTAATTCGACTAAAGTATCTTGCATTTCCGCAAGCTAAGAATTCAGCACAAAAACTACCCAAAAAAATGTTTTCAACTGTATACGCGCACGGTTATTCAACGTAATTGCATTCTCTCGCAAAAAAATCTTACAATCTTTTTACCTAGACTCTGTAAACTCTGCTTCTAATTGACATTTTCTTGGCAGGGCAGTCTGTTCTGTTGGCGAAACAAACAGCACCCAGGATTCGGCGCCTGGCCTCAGTGAGTTCGGCAAGGTGAGCACCAACACGTGTAAATATATATATACATATATATTCTCGTCGATATTCATTAAACCGTCGATCGTAAGTGGGTTAAGTTCCCTTCGCTCTCGATTCGCTCGTCTCGAGGATGCGCCTCGAGGCTCGAAGATCGTCGCGACGAGACGGACCGTGAAATTTATTTTGTTTTCGGCCCGTACGAACGATTTATTCGTCCTGGTGGATATAACGAAATTCCGGCCTCGGTGCACCGAGGTACAATCGATGCACGCGCGGCTAAAAATTAATACCTTCGGTAAACCGGCCAAGAGAGAATTGACTCGCAAAAGAATAAACAAAAATCATTCTCGACTTTTTGTTCGTTCTCGTTCGTGCCCATCCTATTTGCATTCGATCGTTCTGGCTCTTTTTTTTATTTTTTTCATTTTTACACCCCGTCCGATGAGAAACATCGGCCTCGGCACCCTCGTCTCTTTTTTCCCTCCTCTTGCTCTCTCCTCTACTCCTCCGTTCGAAAAACTCCGAATATCCATGATTCTCCGAGTTGCGTAAAAAGATTATTTCTCTTTTTTCGATTTATCCCCTTTACAAAAATCACGAAACGAACTCCCCGGAACTACGGGAATCGATCGTTCGGAATTTGCAGTCTGCATTTGTGCCGCATGATAAAAAAAAGAGAGGGAACGGCGAAACGAGAGATAGAGAGATGGAGGGCAGGTGGTACGAGGGCGAGTGGAAAACTGGAACGTAAATCAAATAAGCCATCTCGGTTCCTCTTCTTTTCCGAGCATCGTCCCTCCAACTACCTCCCGTTGATGTGTTTGCGCGAGAGCGGCGGAGGGCCACGCTACTAGGCATGTCGCGGTTGTCCAAGCACATTCTGCCCGTGACTTTATTGAGGCATCCAATCTACCCTCTCCGTCGCCCCGGTGCAAAACTGTTATTGCCAATCGGTGAGAGCTCGCGCGCATTACGAGGAACACTGCCAGAGATCTTTCACTACGAAAATTCCGGCCTAATCCGGATCTCCGTTCGTTACATCCGATGATAAATTTCGCCCCGTGTACGCCGAGCGAAAAATTCTCTCTCTCGAGGTACGCGTGACCCGTGGTACTTGTATTTTTTTCCCTCTTTTTTTTTATACAACAATCGACTTTTCGCGTTACTCTCCGCGCTATTTCTCTCCCACCCGATACAGCGTTTCCCATAGTTTTTTCCCCTATTTTTCCTCTCTTTTCGTTTAACATGCAGAAAAAATACGAGCGTCGCGCGGACGTATCCTGTTACATCGATCTTTGTTATTCATATCGGCATTAGCGTTCGCGCTCGCGCGACCGTATTTCAGGAGGCCGAGGGGACGAGAGGAGGCGGGGGAGGTGCGATCCGTGGAAAAAATAAACCGTGCGAAATTGTTATACAGCGCTTCGATCCTTCTCGCCTCGAGGATACGTTAATCCGGCTTTCTGTGCTACCGACGCGGACGGGTTTTTTTTTTAAACTGCGCGATGATCGGGCCGCAAACCTCGCCCTGATCTTCCAATTTCGACTCAATGATTTCCGCTCGTTCCCACGGTGCGAGCATTATCGAATCGACTGCTCGCTGCGTGTTTGCTACTTTGCAATTTTCTCCCGCTCCTCCTTATTTTGTTTCGAAGCCAGTATATGGTATCGAAATTCCCGATATAATCCTTCGAATCTCGTATCCTCTCTGCTCGATCATTACGCGAAATTCTTGCTCTTTTAATTGACTCCGTCTTTCGCTAATTCCGCGGCCAACGTTACATTCTGAATTTTCGTCTTTACATCGTATACGTTGTACGACTCGCTCGTTATACCGTAATTCCGCGTTGACCATGTCTCTATTTTATTTTTAGCCAGAAATTTTAAAAATGTGATATCTCTTGCCGAGGAAGAGGAAAAAAAATCGTGACATTGGCTTTTCGGCATTATTTTCGTCATGCACGACAAAAATATGTATACACGAGGAAAAATATTAAAAGGCGGGCCGTTGTGTACATACATATAATGCACCGCGTCGCAATTTGTCCCTCTCCCGGCAGTGCGAACGCATCGATCAAGAGAACTTCGTTATATTTCGCAATGTCGTAGCTATATCATAACGCGTGTACACAGTACCGTCGAATACACGAGGAATGTCAAAGTTTCAATTTAATTATACAGCAACGGTACGTAACAACGACGAAATACACGCTTAAAGTTCGTACGAGGGGAAGAAAATTTCCCTACCTATACTCGTATGTAATACACGTACCACGGCGACTGTAATTTTCTCGACGGAAAATGAAGTACAAAAATGTCGTTGAGCGTATAGCTCCGCGTTTGGACATAAGAGAATGAATCCTGTCGAACGTAGAAACGATTTCGCATGAAAAAATACTGCGGATACGTCTACACACACGCGCGCACGTATAGTCGCATATCATTGACCGAAAACTCGTTACCCCGCGCACGGCTAATTGCAGTTTTTCAGAATATTCGCTTGGCGCGTAAAAAAGGAGGCAGTAGGATATATATAGCGTAAAAAGGGAACCGAATGAAAAAAAATACACGCCGAACGCTAATGACCATGGGCCAATTCAACTGCGTTGAATGCGCGCAGCGCGACCTACATCGCGACTTTTCTCGTCGTCGAAAAAAAAGAGCACAAAAAAATGCAGAAAAGTATAGCACTGAACGTCGCGCGCGCGCGCGCGTCCGTACGATAGGAGTGGAGAGAGGAAAAAATCGTGCATCGGAGTAACAGGAACAACACTAGATTCGAATATTTCACTTTTGCCCGCGTCATTGATTCCGCTGGGATCTTTACGCGTGTATTAAGCTACTCGTAGTCATTCAGCTGTTTGCTGTGTTGGAAAGCGTATGAAATTTCATCGTAAAATAGCAGGAAGCTAGAAAATTGACGAGATATACAGCTTATTTTGTTCCATGCATAGGATAATTTCAGCAATCTCGATAGTAATTATCAATAGTAATAGTCAATTCCTATTTAATGTTCAAAATACATACTACTAATTTTTCAACTATTTTTTGAACCAAGACTAACACGGTCCAATTCGATTTCCCAGCGTAATCAATTAACTTGGCGAAATTGTTTGTTAATCGAAAATTGAACGAACAAATATCTATGATTTGCGGAGAATTAATAATGTAAAATTTTCAATTGAAATTCGCTGCGCGAGTCTCGAGTGGCAGGTTTTATGTATAGTACCTGTGGGTAATAAGGCCTAGGAGCCAGAAATAGTATTAAAAATAATATGTAGCATACGAAAACATCAGTATACGTTCGACGGCCATAAACAATTATGTTTGTGTTTCGGGAGCGGTCAGGCTGCGTTCTGTGCTTCACAATGTGTATCAGTGTGTTCACGACAACTCGTGTCGGTCAAAATTATAACTTCACGCAATAGTAAATTACAAATAACTTTAATAATTTTCATTACTAATTAAATATATTTGAATATTATTCATCTTCGATTCTTTCTCTTCACGCTAGTCATGTTTTTTTTACATTTAATTCACACCATATATTATTTATAAGTCGAAAGGAAATAATTGTCTCTGCGGGTAATAAGGCCTATCGAAACTTACTATAGGTTTTATTATGCGCCATGTAAAAATAAAATAAAATAAGAACAAAAAAAATTGAAACTAGACGAAGGGATAAATGCAACATGGTGCAGAGAAGATGTGAGATCGACAACATGAGGTTATGTGCAAAATGTGGCAAATGGCGTCATGCAGAATGTGTTGGTTTGTCACTAGACCATTCAAGTACATTTGAGTGCCCAGATTGGTGTTAAACATGTTATATAATCTTAATAAATAATTATTATTTGTTTTTCAATTCAGATTTTTAATAATTTTTGTGTTTATATGAGATTTTAGCTATAGGCCTTATTACCCAACCGTAGTATAATAAGGCCTATGAGTAGTGTTTTATAAAACGATTAATTTATAGGTTTGTATGAATAATATTAAAAAATGGATGTTCTCAACTCATTCTAAGATAACTATGCAAACAATTTATATTGATAAATAGTAACTATTTATCTTGTTTTTCTTTTTATCTTAAAATCCGCTTAGCTAGGCCTTATTACCCGCAGGTACTGTATACATAGGGTTATATAGCAGGAGTCAGATCGCATTCTGAAAAAGTGATTTTATCCGGTGCGGTGCAGGTGCGCGAGCTCGAGCCCATGCACCCCCTCCTTTTTTGTCCCTTTTGGTGCTTTGCTTTGCGCTCGCGAGCATTCGCCTTGTTATTCTTATTGGGCCAGCTCAGCACGACCCATATTTTCTAGCTCGACTCGCGCACCTCCTGCCCTCTCCCTCTTCACCCCCAACGGGGTCGTTTCACTCGTACCACGGGTCTCCTATATGCACTCCGAAAATCGTTATGTTTGTGTATATACGCGAGAGGGTGTACGGCGCGCTCTCGCGACCAAATGGATACGTCGGGTGCCGCGCTATAGCTCGCACAGAGAGAGAGAGAGAGAGAGAGAGAGAGAGAGAGAACCAGCCTCACGCCCTCGTCGTTATTATTCCTTCCCCCATTCTATTTTCTCGATCCTTTTGCGAGCCCTGCGCTCCGGCGGACGTGTGTCATTAAAAATTTAACCAACTCAGCCAGCGAAAAATTCATCCCGCGGTAATTTTATCATAGCCAGGGTCCCCTAAGCCGGATTCCGTGTTTGTCTTTTTCCTTCCGCGCTTTCTCCCTCTCTTTCGGCATATCGCTTTTCAAAGCGATGAAAATTCGATTGCAGAGTAGAAATCGAGTTTCGCAATAATACGCGTTCGCCGTCGTCGATACAACAGCGCGACGAGCGGGCCGGAGGGCACGCGGAGTATTACGCGAATTAAAAATCACCGCTCTCGTGTAACGATCGGCCCGAACCCAATCTAACGGCCTCGGTGTCGGAATTGCGTCTACCTCCGCGAACGTATTTCCGTTTCGGTAAACGCCGCCGGTTTAATTGCGGTTATAGGGGGAAAAATCGGAAACGGCGCGTTGCACGGTGCCGGCGTGAAAATCAATCAATAAATTTTTTCCCACCGGTGTATGAAAACGCTCAGCGAATGGGAAAACGAAGACAGTCTCTATTCGGGGAATATTTTTTTTCCTCTCCATTTAACGAAACACTTCGTTCGCTGGAGAAATCGTAAGCGTTGTGAAAAAGAGAGAAAAAATGCGAGAGGAGGGGGGTATCCTCTCTCGTTAGAAAGCGCGCTCGAAAAGCACCCGCCATTACGGCAACTCTAGCCTTCCCTTTTCCGCCCTTTTCCTTGTACTCTCGACGCCGAGCTCTCGCACAAAAGCGTCGCAAAGGGAGGAGCAGACGTCCGAATCGCGCGAATAGAACGCAACTCACCTCTAGATCTCCTCGAGTATTACGAGATTCTTTTTTCCGGGAGGATATAATATCCCGCTCCGCGAGATTTTCTGTAATTATCCATTCGGGAAATTCAACCGCGCGTTTTCTCGTCGAGCGCACAGTCGAGATTGAAAATCGAGAATCGATGCTACGCTGTCCTTCTCACCTCCCACCACCCCTATCCCTCCATCTTCCCTCTCTGTGAATTTTTTTTCGAAACGCAAGCCGGACACTCGAAAAAGCTCAGCCCCTTTTTCTCCGATTTTCGGCATTCTCGCTATTCTTATGTTCGTTCGCGAACGCCTTTGTCGAGTTCGCGCAATCAGTCG
>NCVS01002194.1:55640-119910 GCA_003055095.1 Goniozus legneri
GAGAGTGATTATTCGCAAAGTGACGTTTGCATTACGTACAATTGATCGACGCGCGTCAGCTCATAGTGCCCACTCGATTGTCTTTTGTCGTCTGCTGTCGGCTGTGTCTCTTCTTTGGTTTACTCCGAGAAACGAATGCTTCTATCGAAACGAAATTACGTGAAACAAAAGTTTTTCCTGAAATGCAACTCATCGAAATACCGTTCACAGATTCGATTCTCTATAACAATTTTTTCGAAATTAAATTCAAGCAGTTGATGCTTATTTAAAAAAAACCAAATCTGTTTCCAAATCTATTTCATCCGATAAATTTATTATTCTTTCTCACCCGATTACAATTTCAAAACGTTTGAAAAATTCACCAGTGTGAAAAATTTTAACGCAAATGAAAATGTTGCCGAAATAATTGAAATTAACGTGTAGTATTTGTTATATAAATCTGAAAACCCGTACCAATTACCAACCGATGAACACAGCTACCTAAAAACGCAATCCTCATCGAGCCGCGTGAATTCAATCACCAGAATTCGAATTTGTATTCTTCCGTATTTCGATGATCGTTTCATCGGGACGATAAATTTTCAAATTAATGAATTTCTCGATTTCTTTCAGGCTGTTGTGAGGGAACTGAACAGGCTCGGTATGCTAGTGGACCTCTCGCACGTCTCGACAAGGACGATGAGGGCGGCTCTACAGACGACCAGAGCGCCGGTGATTTTCTCGCACAGCGCGGCACGGGCGCTATGCAATTCGAGCCGGAACGTGCCGGACGACGTGCTCAGAAATCTGGTGAGTAAAGACTCACGTATACATCGAGACACCACCACTTTTACGTGTACCCACACACGCACACGCCCGTATAACGCAGCGGCGCGCATAAATTGCGCTATGTAATACGCGAAATCGTGAGGTATGTAAATGTAATCGGCCGTCGTGAGCGAATTCGCCGCTTCCTACGAGGGGCATTACCGAGACCGTGTACCAACGTACTCGCGCTGATTTTCATCGCGTTTAAATCTCTCGTTTCTCATCCCCCTTCTTCACCTCCTCCCCTCCTCCTCTAGCGAGACGAGTTTTTTCATCACGCGTTATCGTTTCGCGGAGGACGGAACGGGAAGCGAAAGAAATCCACAATATCCGGATTTCGTTCTCGCGAGTGTGACGTAGCAGCTAGCCGCGGTGCGGCTATAGCACTCGAGCTCGCTCCGGAGTGGCCACTCGTCGAGCAGTCCGCAAGAGCGTCCGGCGTGTGGCCCCGAGTGCCCCCTGCGCGCGCTCTACGCGGAAAATGTAAAACCGGCTGCCGAGAGGGCTGGAGTTGGAGTGGGAAAAGTTTCGACCGAAAGCCGCAGAGTGGAAGCTGACTCGAGCCGAGATTATTCGCTTTTGGGTCAGCAAACACAACTGACGGAACAAGACCGTTCAGCTTGCGCTGCGTACGGCTATTCGAGTGGAGTATACGTGCTATAATCGTTTCTGATCGTTGTTTTCTGTGTTTCGCTCCTCTCCTACGTGGGATTTTCTTCGCGTTACCGAGATTCGTTACGTCAATAAATTTTAATTAGATCGTATTACAATTACACGAAAAGTATATTTCTAACAAAAAATACTTAAAAATGATATCATCGTAGTTAATTGAAATTGAATATTCGCAAGTTACGCTGAGAATTCAGCGTGAAAAATATTTACCAACAAAACGGTTTATTCGTAGAAACGTACATTTTCCACCGCGTAAGGAAAATGAAAATTCTCTGTAACAAGGTTGATTATAATGAGAGCTGGATATATTCAATGAACAGACGAGTTATTTCTGGCCTCCGTTTTTTCTTTTCGTCCTAACACGAAGCAAACACCGTCGCGTCGTAACTCACGACGATTGGACAATACCCGATGGGGATTTTACATTTAATTACACAACGGTTGATACTTAAAATAGTACTTAAAGCACCGGATGGATGGTGTACTCGATTAAAATTTAATCCCAAGCGGGCCGTTATAGCTCGAGCTCGATCTCGCCCGATCCCGACGACACGCGTATATCTCCTTCTCTCTCGCTCGACGTTTAAATCTACCTCTTCCAATTGCTCTCTCTCTCTCTCTCTCTCTCTCTCTCTCAATCCTCGAGTTCGGCGAATAAATTCTTCCCTCCCAATTCCATCGTCTCGCTGTATGCGTCGTCAAAAAGTCCTTCAACAATGTCGAACCGATCGGAACCGAATTATCGGCTAACTCGTTATTAACCGTCCCTGGCATGGCCGGTCCAATTAACGTCACCTACTTGATAGTTTAAGTCGAGTCCCAGGCCATTGTCTGTATATCGTCCTCTCGACGATTGGCCGCGATCGATAGACCAACGACATATAGTCGCGAATGAACGAGCGCGAACCGCAAGACAAATACGAGAGCGAGAGAGCGAGGAGAGAGAGAGGGTAGAGAGAGAGAGAGAGAGAGAGAGATAGAGGTACGAAAAGTCGTCCGGGAATCGTGACGCTGAGAACCGTCTTTTACTTTAATTGCTTCGTTAGCGCCCACGCCGCTACCGGCGACTCGTCGCACCGATTCAGACTTGAACGACGGAAAGGGCCACGAATTTTAACGAGTCCCCGTCGCTCCACGAGTACATATCGAAATTCGTTTCATTGAAAAGTTGAAAAATTGGAAAAATCGCCGTTCCCTTTTTTACTCGGGCTCTCGCTCGCTCCGCAGTCATAGAAAAGAATGAATTTCTCGGAGCGATCAATTTTTCAAAGATTCTATTTGTCCGATATCGGGGACAGTGGAAAGAGGAAAAGAGAAAGAGAGAGAGAGAAAAATGGGGTAGGGGAAGATGCGAAAGATGAGAAATACAAAATGAACGAGAGCCGACACTGCCGGTCATCGATATTTCAAAAAAGCCCGTATAGCGCACGCGAGAGTGAAATTTTCGTGAAATTATTATCGAAGATTCGGACCCGGGTATCATGGAATTTTCATTTGCGCGAGCTCTCCGTGAGTATTAAACGGTACCGGCTCCTCTCGGATTTCATTCGTTGACACTTCGACTGACTCCGGCGCGGCACCCTCCGCGAATGAGAATAAAATAAAGAAACGAGAAGGGCGAAGTATTCGAGACGCAGAAACCATTCCGACGGATTAAAAGCGGCGCGTTCGTGGCTTGATTTACAACAGGCTCTAAGTCGCCCACACCATCGCCCGGTCCTCAATAACCGAATGGAATTTTAGATGAAAATTACGATAAAAATATATGAGCAAGCGTTTTTGAGTTACGAGCGGTACGAGCGGAATTTTACATTATAAATTTCGCTATCGGGCGAGATTTTTTTGCCACCGCGTGCGCGCGGGAGGCCACTCGTTCCTCAATTTTTCGTAAAGACGCCCGAATAGAAAGAATAAAAAATTGAATCCAGAGCGCGGACTCTTTTGTCCACGTCCGCGAATGGATTTTATTATTTATACATATCGCGATGTAGAGTTTATCGCTCGCGTCGTTAGAATGCAAAATGTATCGTCGCTGTATGCAGCTCGTGTAATCCCGAAATCGCATCGGTGTCGCGCGGTCGCGCTGTTCTCCATCCCCTTCCCCCCTTTCCTCTCTCTCTCTCTCTCTCTCTCTCTCTCGCACGCTCACTCGCGTACGGTCCGTTGGGGGTTTCCCCGGCAAGTTTTATGACGCAGCCGAGTCCCTTTATAGAAGTCTACGAGCGCGGATTCGACGTTACGGTCCGTGAGCTTTTCCACTCGCCCTCCCTCCCCTCCTCGCTCTTTCGCCATCGAATTTCGATATAGAGTCTCGGTTTCCAGGCGGTAGCCCTCTTCCGAGCGCAATGCTCGAATAACGGCCAACTTTTTTAATATTCCTCTTTTTTTCAAGATCTAAAATCGCGACAGGGTCGCTCACTCGTCGCGTTCACGCTGAAACACTCGCGAAAGGGGATTTGAATGGGCAAAACTGACCTATGACAGATTTTAATTCAATTAAGAATATTAGTAACATTTTTGTGCAGTAAATGATTAAAACAAGTATTGTTTCGTGTGGATAGTTTCCATTGGTTGGTGTCTATCTATCGGGCAGCTTATCGCAAAGAGAGCGTCGATTAGCGCGAGCCACTTTAATCGCGCTCTCGAATGATAGTAAAACGATGTATACTACAAGGCGTATACACATCGAGTGACATTATGCGCATCTGTTGCAGGCGAAAAATGGCGGAGTCGCGATGGTGCCCTTTTATACGTACTTCATAACGTGCAACAGCACGGCTACTATAAAAGACGTTATTGGTACGTATATACTCTTACGAACGACGCAATTAAAATTCAGACAGTGTATACCACCGGCTTATTCGCCTCGAGTATGTCCGTTATATTCTCCCACCTCCCCATAACGTTTTAACTTTGATAAGTATAGAATATCATAAAAGTAAAAAGGCATGAGCTTAAAAAAAGTTTCACTTACAATTCTTTCGCGAAAATCGTTCTCGGTTTTCGTTAATTTGGTCCGAACAGTTTGACACCGATTATCGCTCTTATATATAACCAATTTTCCTCCCAAGTATACGATAGACCTGTTAAGTGTTCGTATTTGGTACGTCAGTTTTCGACCGCCACGTATGAATATTTCAGGCTCGCCTATATAACTTATCTTATTGTTTCAGCGCACATCAATCACATTCGAAAGGTGGCGGGGATCGATCACGTCGGTATCGGGGCAGGTTTTGACGGAATAAATTTGTAATTATTTCTACACATATATATGGCTTATCCACTATACTCCACTATACTAAAAAACATTTTGAATAAAAATTGCGTATCTCCGTAGCACTCCTACCGGTCTCGAAGACGTCTCGAGGTATCCGCAATTATTGGCAACGTTACTCGAGGATCCAACGTGGACGGAAGAGGATATAAAGAAACTGGCCGGCCTCAATTTGCTGAGAGTATTTGCTAAAGTCGAGCAGGTACGTCGGAAAACTGGCATCGTCTTTAATCAACTGGCGTTTCTTTATTCTCTCTTCTTCCCCTCTCTCTCTCTCTCTCTCTCTCTCTCTCTCTCTCCTCTTTCTCTCTTTCTCTCCCTGTCTCTTTATATGCTCGCTTTAACTACCGCTGTAAACATTTACAACTCGGTTCATTTTCATTGGAACGAAACGCTTATTTCCTACTCCCATTTCTTCCCCGTAGTTTATATTTTTTATAACCCACGTAGTAATTCGCGATATAAAGCCGCAATTATCCGCCGGGGTTGCCAATGCAGTCTCGCGGATGCAATAACCGCGTCGAATAAATATCACGATTAAGAGGAGGGTAGTAAAAAGATTAACCGACGGTAATTGCGGTGATATCTCACGCAGTCGTTGTATTACAGGTACGCGACGAGTGGCACAGAGCGGCCGTCCTGCCAGTGGAGAAGATCAGCCCGCCAGACAACTCAGCCTGCGTCTACGGAGCTTCCTGAAAGCTGCGAATGGAGAAACGATCGGCGCCGTTAGAGATTATTTACCAAAATTCGTGCGATAAAATCGGGATAGAGAGGAGCAAGAGGCGGGATAAATCGAGGATAGCCTTGAAAGGAAATTCGCCAGGCGCGCGGCTGATATAACGGCAAGTGCGCTATCGATCTTGCCGAGTGTATGGAAGCCCGCGGGGGGTCCCGTCAGCGCCTCCAGGAACGATCGCGTCATCGCCATTGTCTAGTGGATACTTTCCCGCGATCGAGATGCTCCGATTCTCGAGTCAAGAGAGATAAATCCCGAAATTAGGTCCGATCTCGTCCGGAATTAGGTAAACTCAGGCTCGGCATTCGAGGTCAATTAGCCCATTCAAGAGGGCTCTTGAATAGAACTGGATTAGTACTCATTACGAATTCGGAAGAATAATCAGGTGGAACAGCGCGACTGAACCAGGACTTATTTACCGGCTCGAGGTCTTTATCGCTCTCTCACTCGAAAATCTCGCGTCTGTTAACTGTATACGCAACCTCGAAGGGCTGCAAAGGAAAAGTTTTATGAAAAGCAACTTTTACGAGATCGTAAATGTAAATAGTAGCCTCCTCATGGTGGTATGTCATAACCTGGCAAGTGGAGAGAGTGAGGGAGCGAGAAAGAGAGAGAGAGAGTGAGAGAGAGAGAAATAAAAAAAGTCTCGTGGTTCTTATGTACGAACACGAATCCGCTCTCACGCGGTGTGAGAATCGTTCGGTGCGAGAAGTGGTGCCCGTTGGTGCGCTTTGAACTCGATACGGGCTCGCGCCGAGTCCTGGAGGCGTCGTATGAAAGGATCCTTCTCGAGGGAGTTCGAAAGCGGGTAAAGCGCGCAAGTCCCGAGAGAAAAATGGTACACTCGACTAACACGGACAATCGACACAACCCGATACGTTTATTTTTAAAGGATTGCAAAACATATGTCGTACATCGGGCGATAGACCTTTTGTTTACCCGTTCGATGAGTTTTATCATCATTTTAATAAAAGATGAAAAATATATGAGAAAAAAAAATTTTATAGAATCGTAATCGAGTAGCCAAAAAATTTTACGTTGAGAGGATAATTTTTCATTTGGGAAATTTTATTAGGACGACAATTTTCAAGATTCTTATAGCGAGACATTTATCGTAACGATGATACTAAAATTTTGGTACTTTTCAATCGCGCGATATATTAATGCATCGTCAGCGATCAGCGAATTTAGCGAATTCGGAGTACGAAAGAATACTTCAAGTTCGAGGTTACGTATAGATTATCGGTTTATTGACCGCTGAACAATTATAATGCGGAGTGCGTTAAAAGAAGGGACTTGGTGCGTTATGATTTACTGGAGAAAAATTGCTTTAACACGCTTGTCAACTCGAATACTGACCTACCTAGTAGAAGCTCTCGAATATGTACTTAATAAAGCTTCTTAAACTTCCCACGATATCGCACCTAAATAGAAGCTTGTGACACGTCGAGTCGGTTTTCGCAATTTTCTCGAATTCCTGTAATTCCAGACATTAGTGTTTCATTTGCTGCGTTGAATTTTAATTACACTGAGAGAAAGAGAAGATGATTTTCACTTTCGATGATGCCAATACAGTGTCGGATCGTTTTTAGAATTCTGAATATGCGACTGGAGATTTTCGCTCACGATACGAAATGCAATTGTAGAAAGCGTTATTCAGCAGATTATGTATGCCTACGATTTCATATATTTTATTATACAGCTCCTCGCAGATTTGTCGTAACACTGCCAAACTTCGAATTCATTCTTTGACTACATGCCAAATCAATTTTATTCAAGACATTGCTGCTAACAAAGCAATAATTTTTCTCGTTGCCAAAGATTTAATGTTACAGACAACACGACAAATGAGATAACTTCTACATATCTAAAATTTCTGTACGACATCGAAAGTGATAGCTCTCGATTACCTTTGGAATTATTTTTCTCAGTTTTAAAACAGCGATCACTGGACTATGAATAATGTTTTATCGAATCTCATTTAAAATTTTAGTAGACGAAAGAAAACGTAAACGTACGGTAGTATCAAGAAAAAAAATAATAATAATCAAGTCTTCCACATGAAATCATTTTATCGATTGTTCAATACGGTATAATATAGATTTATAAATACTTGCATGCTAAATTTCGTAGCGAATATAGTCCCATGACAGCTGATTTTGTCCTATTAAGTTTATTAACTTTCCATTATGAATTTTAATGCAAATGCGAATTAAATCTTTGCTAGACATATCTAACAAACAGTTTCAGAAGAGTAGTAGTTTCTCATTGTTGTACAATGTACATTGCAGTTCATAGTTATTTTCCATCGGTCTCGTCTGTTCTAGTTTTAAATATATTGTATGTGCCACATAAGAAGGTTGTAACAATTTTTTACGTAAAAAAGGAAAGTATTTTGTAAGAATACCATTTTAATTATTTTTGTCGGCGTTTTGATAGTTTTTTCAAACGGTAAACAATAATTATATTTTTACCTAGATACTGAGACAATTGCTACTCTCGTGAAAATAAATGCTAGATGAACAATATTTGTAACAATCGTCAATTTAATTTGCTATAGTAACGAATACAATTCCGGAAAAAAAGATTTCTTTCTAAAGAGCAGTATTAATTGCGCAAGAGTTCGATCGCTCTAAACGAATCGTAGCAGCAATAACGCCGAGGATTGCCACTTAGCGTATCGTTACTTAAGTAAACGACCAAAATGAAAAAAAATAGTGTACTCGTAATTTTTAATTGTTAAAACCGACGAGCGCGAAACCCGATCGCTCAATATGTCATCGACCGAACACGCCATACGTCATCGATTTTATCTGGTGTACGATACTGTCGTGACTTCGATGGATTCGATATCTTGTAAAATTTAGATGCGACTCGTCAAGAATAAGAGCGTAGAAGATCATTTGAATATAAAAAAAAAACATGTTTAATGAAAATCTTTCAATCCACTTGAAATGAAAAGTAGCAGGATCTTAAATTTTAGTAGCATTGGTTTTATCTCACTTCTATAGTAAATAAAACGTGGAGATTTTTTTCTAATAATTTCTGACTGTTTAATCGGTTAATTCAAATCTCGAACGGATTGAAAAATTTTCATACAAATGGATCGAGTGTTCATTTTGTAAAAAAAAATTTAAAATCTAAAATTCGATCGTCTGCGTATTTTTTCCTGAATCGTAAATCGTAAATAATAGAGAGATATGCTGATTAAGCGCATAGTATATTCAACGTTGCAACAACGTTTTAGCGATTCGACAAAGCAGGAAAGAATACGAAAAAAAAATAATGTCTTCGTAAACGTATAAAACCCTAATAAAAACACAACTGCCTAGGAAAAAAATTCAGATAACTAAAAAATTATACTGATTATAAAATATACATACGTAGGTAAATTACCAACTTGTCCAAACGCACAAATAACGAGTTGGGCAAACGCGAGCGAGTGAGGGAATTACGCGCGTAATAATATATAATGCAGTGTGTGCATATATGAGAGTTGAGTTTAAAGGGCATATTACTGTCTGACTATTCTCGACTCTTACCACTGGGCGAAAGTCGAGATGACAAGACGAGCGTTGGAATTTGATGTTCGTCGTACGATCAATATCGATAAGTCACGTCTGAGGAACGAGTACGATACTGTTTCTTTAGTTGGTACATAAGTGGGTCCCACTTGAACATAAAGTAACGTAAAGTGGTCCTCGCAAAACTCGACCTCTTGTTTAAAAAACTGTGGAGTGTCGAGAGCCGTATGATTGACCTTTCCCGGGTTAAGTAGAACTGAATGAATACTTGGTCGCACGCAGGAGAAAGAAGAGAGGACTTTAGTAATTAACGTCGTATTCGGAAAATTTTTCACAACGCGACAGTCGACATCGTCAGAAAAATGAAAATTCGAATTAACTAACGTTGAATAATATTCGTAGATTTTATATAGTTT
Source organism: Goniozus legneri (assembly GCA_003055095.1). Lineage (NCBI taxonomy): Eukaryota > Metazoa > Arthropoda > Insecta > Hymenoptera > Bethylidae > Goniozus > Goniozus legneri. The sequence continues at coordinate 65,073 of NCVS01002194.1, forward strand.
ATACATAAGAAGTTTTTATTGTAATTACATATTATAGATAAATTCGTTTCATTCTGTGAATTATGCGAGTTATATTAGAGGTAATCGGTATTACGAATTATATTGAGTGTATATTATATAAATGACGTTGATATACTGAAAATTATTTATGTAGATACGCGACCTATAAATTGTTACTCGTTCCTTTGGCGCTTCTTGACGAATTATTTCTCTTGCGACGAAAAACAAGATTGACCACTAGAAAGAATAATTTGTAACTCTCGTTTGTGAAACGTTCTGCGAACGGAATAAGAAAATCATGAAAATACTGTAAATCAATCAATTCGCCGTTGTGAATAGTTCGAAGCGATCCGGCGATCGATAAATGCGAAAACGTTTAGAAGAATTTATCTAAATAATTAATAATGCGAAAACATTTGAATTTATAAAGAAGAAAGTTTCCGAAGAGTGTAAAAAAGGTAAATATTGCAGTGAAAGAAGTGAAAGCGAAGAAGCGAGTGAGAATGAAACATTAAGCGACGAAAGAGAGTATGTATAGACTAAAATGAGTTGAAGAAACTATGACATTAAGATGATATAGAAAGTTTTAATAAATTAATTATTAACGCTATGAACAAGAGACGCTATTGATACCTATTACCTAATAGTAAGGAGTATAACATATTATATACCTACACGTATACATTTTCAACACTGACTCACTCACTGACACGTATACCAATAAGATTCTATAATTAAAATTATGAACTAACTTACTCGCATAAATATATCAATTCCCTAATCGCGACTATTTATGTATACTTATGCGAGTAATGCGAAGGCGTAAAAGAAAACAAGATAAGTCACTTGCTATTATATTATAAATACTGAATATAAGAGACGAGGAGTGCATGTCACTAAATTTGTATAGAAAATGGAAGATTTGGCAAACGTGTAAGTGAGATGACTGAGACGAGAGAGAATGATGCCGAGACGAGAGAAATGGAAAAGATTTTTTAAAAAAACGCCAGGTCGCTTTTTAGGAGCTTACACACTCCGACGATACTGGAGCACTTAGGAAAATACTCATAGATGTTTATTTAAACACGAAATTCAGTCAAATTGAATAAGTAATACTAGATTGGGTATAGGAAAAACAAAAAGTTCACTTATTATAGAAAATTTTGATTTTATTTCACGTTAGGGTTTGTAAAAACGTTGAGTCGATCATCGTGAAACTCGTGATGGATGCATAACGAGAGCCTGCGAGTTTGTAGTTTGTAGTTTGTAAGACAGGTTGTCACTGAATATTTCGTGTGAGTTTTTTCTACAAATTATAATTTCAATTGCAAATTCGACAAGCTACAGTTCGCCTCGGCTACCGTTTCAAGGAAAATCTTGTACTCGACGTTGGAAGTAGAGCAGAAATTTTTAGTGGCAATACACGAGCAGTGCAAAGTGCTTTTCGAGTAGAGGTGCATACACAAGTGCCACACGATATGGGCGAAACGATGACGACGGCGACGACGATGGTTTTTATCTGTGTTATTCTAGACGACATTGCTGGAACAATGATTTGTACGCCTTCTATGAAGGATCCTAGAGTACGTTATGTTACCTAATATTCGTATAAGCACTATCTAATAATAAAAATATTATTTACAAAATCGAGACACAACGAGGTTTTGTTATTGTTCGTAAGAACAAAAATTTAACATATATATCGCGCGTATGGAGACTCATTCTCATCGGTAGCCTCGATAAGCCTCTAATGTAAACTAATAGTTCCGGGGTCGTACGAGGAAATGTAAAATTACGTTTACAAAGAGCCTAGCTGACGCAGATCGTATTTCCTCGTTAAACGTCGACTTCTCGCCAGCGGTGAAAATTCACCCTGTACACGGAGACACGTCTCGTATCTGAGATTAGTTGGCATTCCTCTCCCGTCCATCGAGCCATGAATTTTAATTAATCGCACGCTTTTTCTTCTAGGTGAACAAATACGAGGCGAGATTAACGCGACGAGTAGTAGTGTCGCGAACCAGTGTAATCACTTCGCGCGGGCTTCGATCTCGTTATTCGACCGTTCGCTGATTGCGCGCCCGTTGTAAAATAAACTTTCCCCGCCGAAAGTGCGCGCGTAAGGGGGAAAATTTTCAAGACTCCGAACCCGAAGGTCTTTTCCAACTTTTCACTCTCCGATATGAACTCTCGGAGAATAAATTTTTTACGAACCACCGCGCCGGCAGGCCTTTCTCGCGAACTTTGACCTCGATAAATCACGTCCTCGTCGAACTCGCCACGGATGTAGAAAAGGGAGAAAAAATATTTCCGTTTCTCGCTGTGATTGAAAACTTTTTAAAAAAATTAGTCGAGGAAAAAGTAATACGAATTTATAATGCCGAGTTCGTTTGATTTTTTTCCTGCTCGAGTATTCCTCGATTCGTGTCTCGAGCTGCTAGAGATTTCTTCGGGGAAGAATCAACAGCAGAAACGAGCGTCTCGACGGGAAGGAATGACAATGATAAACTTTATACAGCCCCGGCACAGCTATGGGGTTGAGATAACGATTACATAAAATAAAAATGAAATTAAAAGCAACGCAAAAAGATCCACCCTTCTGGTAACGGAAAATGAAAATTTGTTGAAGCTACTTGATGTTTGTTTGAAAATATAAAAATAAACATTCTGTTTAATGGAATAAATTATTATTTAGAATAAAGAAATAATGCTTAGAATAAAATTAATATTTTTAATTTAAAAAAATATTTAGTTGAATTTACGTGATATTTATTTGAACGTATGCAAATAAATATTACGTAAATTCAACAAATTTTTATTCCTAGTACGCGCATGTAACCAATCTCAGATAGCGAGTACAGTAAAAATAAAATGTGAAACAGAATTCTACGAAGGATTAGAATAAATTGGGCGCGGAAGAAGCGAGGAAAGAGAGAGATACTGTGAGGAGAAAAAGGGGCGAAAGAGAGAATGCAAAACGCGCGTGCGATATAACACATCGATCTCATGTTTGCGCGTGCGCTATGAGGAGGGCGCCACGGCCCGGCTGGTCTCTCACTCTGGCACACGAAACTGAGCTTACCCCGGTATAGACCGTGACCGGGATAGTGGAGCCAACAGGTGATGCTGAAGGAGAGAGCGCGTAAGGAGGCGAGACACTCCCTCTCGTGCACGCGTTTTTTTTCTCATCCCCTCGAAACGTCAATTCTCGAGCGAGAACGCGTCGATATGTGACGCGTGCAGTGCGTGATTCGAAATGTAACGGGCTATCGACACGCCGGTGTGATTTCGTGCACGCATCCGACCCGCGAGGCTGGTGCAAGGTGGATTTTTTTCGCGACAATCGACGCGAGAATCGATAAGGACGGGGGTTAACGACTCCCGGAACGAGCTCCACGATTTTTCGTCGATCGAACGCTCTGTCGATGAAGTTCGTGCGGTCTGTTTTTTCGCATTTGGCAGTTCGGCGAGGCGCGCTCCCTCGCAAAACAAAGGACCTCGAGGCTCGAGTCGTTCGACGCATTATTTATTCTCGGCTCGACTCGATTTTTCACCGTTTTTGCGGCTATTTTCTTTCGTCCGAGCTATCGGAAAGCTCGCTACTTTTAAAAGCAACGTTTTTGCCACGTAGCGTTGTATTAATGTTGTTTTATAAATACGAAGGTCACGTCGGGGACTCGATTAAATTTTACACCGAGTAACGAAAATTGTTCATTACCCCATCAACAGGTCGTTAAATTTCAATTTTGACGTCATTCGATGCTTCCTACGATCTCAACTGTAACAATTATGTAAGAAAGTTATCATCGTCAAATGAACTCTAGAGGAAAAAATAAAACATTCCATATCAGATTTCATACAATTCCGTTCATTCTACGATTACTTCTCCCATTATCTCATCTTGTAATTTGTCCTTTCGACCCTTGCCCTTCTCCGACCTCAAAATGCGCTGCACACTAGTCTCGATATTTGAGCTTTGTTTTAAGAAGATTACGCGTGCGATTTCCTCGCCGTAATTGCTTTCGCGTAAAAAAAATATTTAATCAGCATTTCCACGAACTTCCCCGAATTGCGTCAACTGACGGAATCTCCTTGTTCCGAGATCGAGGCGTTAATATCTCGCAAAATTAATTCACAGATTCTCCGATAAGTCGAGAGTAAAAATAATGATCTTTGTAACGAGAACCAGCCATATTCGGTCGAACGGATACGAATAAGAAAGCTATCGATCGAATTTCCCCGTCTCGTGGTACGAATTCTCGGTCCACGCGACGGAACAAAGTAAAGCGAGAGAGAAAGTTTCGAGTTGGCGTGGAAATGAGTTCGACGCTGATATGACAGTAAAGGTATCGGGAACGACGTCGATCGCGGCTTTTCCGCGCCCCGAGTGCCGTCCTGTCCGCGAGCGAGAAAACCATGTGACGAGGCGATACAGAGAGTGGCATCATTGATCGACGATTTCGCCAATATATCGATAATTCATCGCGTGTGAATAAGCCTAAAGTTAGCTGGTATGATTCAACAGAGAGAATGAGAAAAAACGGTAAGACGAAAAACATGAATTTTTACAACTAAAAATTTTCTTTATTTACCGCTGAATAGATTTGAATGAAAAAAAATGAGCGTATCGTGCAGTCGGATAATGAACGAAATTATTATATTCGTGTCGAAGCTATTTTGTACAATAAAGTTACCCCCATGTGCAACGAATGTCGAAACAGTCGCGTTATCGTGAAAATTCACTAAGTGAATGGTACAGTCCAGTTTGTCGTTATGGTAACCAGAGAAGAGAGACAGAGAGGGAAAGAGAAAGAGTCGCGACTATCGGAACTAATTATTTATTCTATCCCGCTCGCAATACTCGTTCCATGGCTTTGTTAAAAAATTCAGTTAATCAGTTACCGGGCATGACAAAGAGCAAAACAAAAATGACACATCCGTGCTTATTGCATGTAAACGAATTTTTAATAGAACGAGAATTTACATCCAGATAAAACGGAAATCTCGTTTTTTTCCATAATTTAGTTATTCCAAATTAATTATCGATCGGCATTACCTTCGGCTGGATATAGCTGAAAATTATAGAGAGGAAATATTTGCATTAAACAACGTTAACTCTCTCAAAGTAAAACGGAAACTCGATGCATACCGAACGGAAATTGTACAGCGATTTAATTAACAATTTTTTATTAAAAATTAATCATACCCCAAGTTCGAATAACAAGTCCAAAAGAATCTGGCTGGAAATTAACTCGGTCGATGTAAATTCAATCGATTCGACGTTTCGCTATATTCGTTCAAATAATTTCGTTCGAGGCTGATGAAATTGAATTAAAGCGAAAGACGAGTTTTTCATAAATTGCAAATATAATTTTACATCTATTCGCATCTTCGAGTCGAGTATGGCGAGATGGACGGAGAGGAAGAAAAATTGACAGATGGGTTTCTGGTAAAGAGCGCGGAAAAGCGTATAGCCTACTCGCGGGATTAAGAACCGATGGCTGGATGAGAACTCTCGACCGCGAAAATGAGAATGCAATCCCGTACTAGTGCGGTATACGCGCCTACGGGCGCGCGAACAATGCGAAATGGCGCGCGCACGATAACGAGCCGCAGATAATTCTCGCGTGTATAACGGCCCCGGCGTTTGTGTATGTGCGCGTCGCTGGCTCATTGTATCGAACGTTGAATTGGAACGTTGAAAAGGAAACTCGCGCTCTCGTCTCTCGAAATGAAATGACGAATGCGAAGAGCTGCATCGGTAGGAGAGAGAGAGAGAGAGAGAGAGAGAGAAAGAGAGAATTGCAATTGGAGCAAGTACAGCTCGGAAAATTTGCGTTCTTATCGATTTCACCTCGTCAATGCGGGTACATGTGTAACGTTGTTAAATTCTATATGTATAATACGCTAAAGTCGAGCATTGTATTGAAAATCGACATTTTTAATTATCCCCGCTGACATCCACCAAGTTTTCTCATTCTCTCGGTGAAAGTTTTCGGTCTTTTCTCGAGCTTTTAATCTCAGCATGGATTGACGCACATTTTCGAAATTAATGTACCCGCTGTATTGAATTTCGTGTTCCGTTTTAGTAAAATTCGGATAAATTATTGAAAATTACAATTTTATTTTAATACGCGTAATAACTTTATTAAAATTTCACAAATATATCGCAATTAAAAATAAATTGTAGAATTTCTGTAACGTTTCAAATGAAAAGATGAGTTATTCGCAAAATACAAATACGAGAATTAATATTCGTTTCTGGTAATTATATTTTGAAAAAGAAATCTCAATAATGCGGACGATATTTCGTCTCAAAAATCGAAATTTTATTAACGGGATGTTTTGAATGGCATTTAATTTTGATTAAAAAAGAATTCTCAACCGAAATACAGATGTAATCGATGGACCGGCGCGTGTATGAGCCAAACCGCGTATCAATTTTAGAAGGCCAAAATGCCCCAGGGAAGCGTCTACTGGCAGGGCACGCAGAGAAGGGCCTGCGGTCCGGGCGCCAACTGGAACATACAGGTATTAATCGAGCCCTATATTATACGTATGTATGCACACATGGAAAATTCAACTCCGTGCGTCGGCAAATTAGCGAAACGTTACGAGTCCGCGTATACCGGTGTGCAAACATATCCCGTATCAAAGTAGCGTATTCGCGCTTTGAGAAATAACAAACTAGTCCAGCGCGGTTAATGAGTTGCCCATGATTCGATCGTAACAGGTGGTGAGAGGCAAAGTGACGACTCGATGCTTATGGCATGCCTGCAAAGCACTCGGTATCGGCCTGCTATTAATGCTTTTAGGTGCTTGCATGGCCACGATAGGTGAGTGACTTTCCTTACCGAAACTTCCCTTTGTCGTACTATTACGACTCACAGTGCTTTGATATCGCCACTCTTGTTATTTTTCATTTCTATAATACCGAGAGAGGAAACTTTTTGGCTAAACGAAATCTAATAGTATTGCGTTCTGTTTAGGCTATTACGCCGATCAATTGTCCGTGGCGCAGGAGATACGTGGCAATCTCACTGTAAAAGTAAAGAACGAGTCTCGTGGTTTTCACCTCAACAACCTCAGCTATGCGGGACCTATTGTGATGGGCGTAGGAGGTAACTATTACGACTATCTTTTTTCGTCAGTTGTACAATCGAATGCCTACTGGATACACTGTGTGCCGTTTGGCTGATAACGTTATCTGAATAGAGATAAAATAACTCCAAGCTAATAGACGTTTATTCGTTTGGAAAGCTTTTTCAATTTACGGATTTTTTTAATCAATTAAAATAGTTTATATTGAAAATATACAAAAATAAATTTCCAAAGTAAAAAACAAATTATAGACATTATTTTATAATTACCTAGCCAATGTAAAATAAACAAAAAAAAAATACATTCGTACCATAAAGAATTATCGGAAAAAAGATTAACAATTTAGAAAAATTATTTTATTATTTTTCATTTTTAGAATATTAAAATTTGTTAACCAAAATTTCGACCTCGAAGTAGGAAAAAAAAATAAAAAAGTTATGCCCCCAGAGAGATTTGAACTCTCGACCCCTGGTTTACAAGACCAGTGCTCTAACCCCTGAGCTATGGAGGCTCACGGAAATATAGGTCTTAAAAAGTGTACAAAACCGAGAGACCGTAATTACGATCTTCCCAACGATTCTGAAGGGTTCATAGTGGTCGCTGCGTGCGTCATGACCTTCGAAGCGCGCGATAGCGCAGCCAAGGTCGTCCCTGCGCGCTTCCGCTTCAATCAGCCGTCGACGCTGAAGCACTCGAAAAATCAACGCAACAGACGCTCGACCTCGTGTCAGACCACGAAGTGGGATCAGCAGGTTGGACTGTTCCGGGTGAACCGCAGCCCGAGCCCGAGCGCTCACGAGATAGCGCGCAAACAGCTGACCGCCGAGTTCATGCAGTTCTCGAAGGAAATACAGCAAAAGGGCGGAGGTCACTCGATCAAGAAGAGTCCGAGCGCGCCCACTCTGGTGGACAAAAAATCACCCCGAAAGAAGGCACCAAAGTACGCAGGATGCGCGCTTCTCAATCCCGAGCTTCTTCAGCGTCACGCATTGTCGGTTGACAATCCGAGTTACAGTCCTCACGTGGTACGCACTTTTCGTACACTGGGAAAAAATGTAGAATCAAATGTGCATTCATATAATGCCAAGAGGATATTCCGATAGTTCGATGAAATCGTTCAGTCTAACAAAATTGTTAAATCAACATATTCGCTCAAAAAAATTGTATTCCACTGAATAAAATATCCTCTTGGTAGTTGATTGAATACTTAATTGGTTCGACATTTTTTTTTTTTTAATGTATATCTCACGAGGAGGATTACTCTTCGAGGTACGTTAAAAACGTTTTTCATATTTTTGCCCCAATTATCGATTCAGGCTAGCCGAGAGAGCTTGGAGCACCAGAAGATGAGCGGCAGTCAGGTATCCATGGCTATGGACTTGCACATCCCGAACAAAGGACCTGTCACATTGAAAGTGAAGGATCGATCGGATACCGCTAGACGTCATCAACTGCTTCGTCAAACCAAAGTGGAGGACGTCGAGGAGGCCGACGAAACGAAAAAGTCCATAGTCAGTCACGTTTATTCGCCGAAATTGCCAGGTGGGTATGACGAAATAAGTTTTTTTTGGTCCATTCGTGCGAACAGAGGTGTCTGAAAAAAATTTCTGTGGAACGCTGATTAGGAGCCAACATCAAGTATCCGGATGATTTTGTACCGAGGAAGAGGAACTCGATAGACCTGAGGCTGCTGGAAGAACTTGGCGCCTTGCCAAAGGAGATAAGTAAGACATCCCCGAGGGACTTCCGTAAGAACTCGTCGCCTAATTTTCGTAAAATGTCCTTTGACCGTGTGGGCGGGGAACGCAAATTCGAGCGAACAATGAGCAATCGAAAAGCCAGCCTCGAATTCCGACGAAGTCCAGACTTTCGTCGTGGTGATTACAGGTAAGCAATGCAAATTTAAATTTTGAGAAATATTACATTCGTTTTCGTTATTAGAAAGCTATCGGTAGAAAGATTCAGTATGGATTATGGGAAAACTCTGTTGGACGATATGGAATTCCGATCGAGAGCCAACAGCGGCGAGAATCTCAGAAGACAGCGTTATCCAAAACTCTACCATTCAAGGTCCGACGACAATAGGCGACGATCTTTCGACCGTCATCGTCGCGACTCGCAGTCGAGCAGGTATATTCTTCCTCGTTTCCTTCGTTCTGACGTCTACTCGAGTGAATGAATGCTGAGTAAGCACTTAAATTGAAAACTGCTCAGAAATAAAAGCAAATTGAGAGAAAAATTGTATGTTATTCTCGTTTGAGAATAACAACAACATAACAATTAATCATCATTATCTATTATTGTTACTCAAAGTTATACCGCCAAACGATTTCTATACTGGATTTAAATATTTTTTTTGACGATTAGGTATTCACTGAACACTCCTGTGGTGATAGAGAGCCACAGTTGCGAGCAATCAAGATACTTCGCTACGTATTCATTAGACACAGAGGAGAGTCGTGCGGATAATTCAGACGACAGCCACGTGATCGACATTGAGGAACAAACGGCGACCGCGCTGTCGTCGGAGGCACCAACCGAGGCGGACGCGCTGCTCGAGGAGCCCGAGCTCGAGAATCTCAACGAGTTGGACATCGAATGTTACGGAGATGACCTCGACTGTGTCACCGATATCCAGGAAAACGACGAGCCAACGGCCTCTGAAAATACAATGAAAAATAATAGCAACGAGGGCACCGATTGCGATTTGGATAATAGCAAAGGTACGGTTAAATTGCAAATCGAGGATGACCATTGAGTACGAAAGAGAATATTGTGAGTTTGTACAATTAGAATTCGAACCCCCATATGGCGGAATGAAAATAAATCGATGCAATAAAATTTCATGGAAGCATATATTAATAAAGAAATCGAAATTCGATTCTCGTTGCCATTCGAAATTCACTCGCTTCTTATTTTAATGCGCAGTACTAATTCACACGTGGATACTCGAAGACTGAATTCTTTAAAACTCGAGAATGTACCCTTTTTCTTGGTTGGGGTATCGGAACAAACTCCTACGGGAGCGAATGGTTGAGGAATTTGTCATATGCTCAAACTCTAAATAATAAATATAATATACGTATTAGAATGTGAAACATGGTTTCTGAATTGCGTTTCTTAAGGAGACAATCACTCTTACGTGAGAGATTATTGGAATGTTAAAAATAAGAATATTATTATACATGAATTATAAAGTATCTAAGATTTAAATTCTCGATGAAGAGATTCTACTTTTAATGTGGTACTATAGGATACCTGAAACGTTTAATATATTCTCGGAAGAACATTTATGGATTTCTGCTGAACGTGAATTCAAGAACAGTATTATTGAAGATGACATAAGATAAAACAGATGTTTTAAAATAAAATTAACTGAAAATCAACTGAATCTTTGTACTTGCAGGTACGTGTACTTCTACCTGTTATTGATGTATTTATATGCATAAATGTTATAACAAAATTTTATAACAAGTACTTTCTTACGAAATGTCATGTATGATTATCTTATTGACTGTTATCAAAAAATGCAATTTATTCTGAAGTAATATTTTAATGAGCGATAAACAATGCAAAGGTGTGTACAAACAATAGAATGCGATTGCGAACTCAAGGCTGATAAAATAGATAGATCTGTCGATAAAAACGGATTAAAAATGTTTTCGCTTTTCATTTAATTAGACACCATTTTATGTAATTTTCCATTCCACACGAGTATTTTTTCCACTTTTACTGGTGACCCAGTAATGTGATTAAAAAAGTGCATAAATTGAAATATTAGCTATCTATATTACCTCGATTACAATCCACTATCTTATTATTCTAAAACTCTATAATAACTCCAATGACATTTTATTTAATTAACAATTATAATTATTTGAATTCATTAATTAAACATCAAATAAGCATAGGATTCTTTCTAGCTGCCAAATTGACAATCACTACATCGCATGAACAATAATCTTCGTCCTGAAATTTTTTCGAATTACTGTTATCTAATCAATCGAATCGATTTGCGACCTACGTTAATTTAAGAATTACGATGTGAATATTTGGGCAACAGAGAACAAAGTTAATCTAAACAATATATTGAAATCAAAGTTGTATACGAATTAAATCGCTGGTTACTCTAAAATATAATGATCTTGTTATTGAGATCGTCTATAATGAATTATTATCAAAGAAAAATGACATAATTAGCAATATTGTGTGATAGCTCGATGTTTATCTAGCTAATATTACACTTAAATCTATTTTTATATCCCGTACAAGCGATAAGGCCATAAATCTTTTTAAAAACGTTAATTATATTGTATTAAATCCAATTGAAGATTCAGTAAACGACCGGCCATAGTATTTTTTATATTAAATATGATCTCATAATATATACATATTTTTGATTTGAAAAGAAAACCAATCTAATCTAAAACTCATTATTTTTCCAAGAAAATTTTTATGAAACTTTCATTGTACATCAATGTTACCTTTTTATAATGTAATGTTAAAACTGACCGACAGGTTGATGAAAAAAAGTTGAAATTTTTAACTCGTTTGAAGATAATCAACAGGGAAAACATAAACAAACTGTGATTAAATTGTTGTTAATTAGAAATCAGTATTATGAACTAATTACTCGTTGACGTATTTCTGTTGTTGCGCCGTATGTTATTTTTACGTGTACCTGTAAGTATATACAACTATAAAACATTTATCTATAAACTACATTTCGTGTCCAATATACGCATTCGCCAATGTTAAATCGCGTAACAATCAAAATTTAACTCGACGAAGAACTCGTTCGAGATTGATAAAGCGTCTTTATCAATTAATAATTCGTCAGATGTTAATTGATGAATGAAAGATAATGCATATTTACGTTCAACATTCTTTATATGCATTTTAAATGTATCTACTGGATACTGAAAATTTCGCCTGGCGACACATTAACTTAGTGAATAATATAGCGAAATACATGTTTATGAGACGTATAACGTCTAATTGTACATTAAGCAGAAAATGAAAACACCTACAAGACGTTATGAGATTGTCGATTCATCATATTCATTGCATGCTAATTGTTGTAACATATCAATAAAGGCTCATTAAAAAAATGAAAATGATTAAAGAGTGTAATGTTAATCTTTCTACTTAATTCCAGTTGAGTTCCAAGTACGTACAGTGTTTCGCTTATTGTGCCATTAACGTAATTCTAATACATATTCTTGCAAAGTATAAAATGACTTAAATATATAGTAAAATTATTTACATCGTATCCTGTCAGAAAAAGGAAATATTTAATGGGCAGACTTCCCCATTATAATAAATGGAGTACATAGCTTTATTCCTTTATAATATATACATAATAACACAACGATCATACTTTACGGATGATAATAAATCGATATATTATAATTAATTATTCTTGATTAATTATACAAGTTTGCTTAGCATTATACAGTTTACATTTAGCGATCCGTTTCTCGTAACTTCTAAGAATTATTTCGAGAATACCTTGCTTGTCAACTAAAGGTGTGTCTATATACTACTGACATTGTTTAATGCAAATAGTTTTCAATGCTCATTCTCAACGAATAATATGGCCTAATTCGAATTTACTTGGAAAATTTCTTCATCTGTTTACAAAGACAGAGGATATTTCTTAAAGTTTTAAGGATGCATATTAATATCAGTATTTTGCAGTTTTAATTGCAATATCTATTAGTTTTTCTATGATAGGGGTCAAATTCTATTGTTGATGGCAAAGTTAACAAAACGCAGAAATTCATTCACAAGTCGATTTCCTAAAAATGAAAATATAAAAAATTGTCGCTTACCACTATAGTGCACTCAAGTTGTGTTCGCGTGCCTTAAATTGTAACTCACACAACCGTATTCGGCGAAAGCATTTTCTCTTTAAATTCAATATATACCCACAGTTTCAAATTCATTTTTGGCTAAAGCTTTAATCGAAAAAGACCTCTATAGTAATGACTCGATTCCAAATAATAATTTAATGTTACACTCTTCCATTTCAATTGTTCCCAGTTCTGTTAGTCGATATCTTGGGCTTCCCGGTATAAATTGCATAATCTCAAAACGACTATTAACGAATTCCACTTCTAGAGTGTGCTATGAGCCACTGAAGGGTTATATCGATATTATCCTTATCTTTGCAAGAAATACTGTAGCAACAAATTTCTCGATCTTGAATCGCAGACAAATTCCTGAAATCATAGGAGAGTTAATTTCCACTCCGCTCTTTCATAATTTATACTCGATCGTATAAAACATACATTCGATCTATAAGTCCATTTTCGTCTAAAGCATGAGGTAGATCCCTTTTATTACCAAGAACTAAGACAGGTATACCCGATAATTGTGGCTTGTCTAACAAACTATGCAATTCGTTTCGACTAGCTTCTATCTTCTCCGAGTCTGCTGCGTCGACCATATAAACTATTGCATTTACACCTCTACAGTAACGTTCCCACATAGACCTAAACCTTGGTTGTCCACCGATGTCCCAAACTTTAATGGTAACGTTCCCTTTAGTTATTTTTCTCATATTAAAGCCAACTGTTGGTATCATGTCTTCGCTAAAGCTTCCCGACTGAAATAACAATGGAAAATCAATATAAAATTACAAATGCAGAATATATTCAATTTCTATTCGATAACATAAAATAAAATGATGAATAAGGGAAGAAGTAATATGACACAGGATAACATAATTCGATATTCCAAATCGGGGATAATTCGCTCGCCTCGTACAGCATGAATTACAAAAAATTCTGAAACAACTTCGTCGAAATTCCGTAGAGTTAGGACGAATGCAATATGGAATCTAACCAAGATGACACACCGTGAACGAAAGATAATCGTCCGGTGACGAAGCTCCGAGCACGCGCTCTAGCTATCGAATTTCATCGGGTCACTTTTTCAAGGGAAAAAGTCGAGGGAGCAGAAAATTCCATTGGACAATTAAAGCAAATTCGACAAACGGAATGCAGTATTCGTACCGCTATGACGTTAACAAAAGTCGTTTTTCCGCTGTGCTGTAGTCCGACGAGAGTTAGTTCCATCTCCTCCTTCCAAAACAGCGACTTGAACCAGTCCAGGATGCGATTGATTAACGCCAGCATCCTGAGTCGTTGTTACACGTTTCGACGTTTTGTAAAAAAAATAAATCCGTTTCGTAGCCGGTGCGAATAATAAATATAATACGGCCTCCACCTATTCAAAACACGGCACACTGGCCAGCCTTTGACATGTAATCGTTCGCACGATTCGCACGGAGGGCGATGTCGGCACGCATACACACACGCACACGTATTTCATGCACACACTCTGACAGCCAGAGATTCGTGCGTACCACGCTAGTCAGTGTTTCGATGGTTGAACACAAAGTAAACCGATGTGCAACTAACACTCGATAAAACGCATCTTGCTACTTATCTCGACCGACCGAACCAACTGCACTCGAATTATGTCGCACAACCATCGACGACGGTTTCTTTACTGACTGACAAAGCGTGAGAGCAGTAGACGCCACACGCAGTGACTCTCAAACCCCAACCGTTACGATTTTATTCGATTTTATTCTATTTTATCTCTTTTCGTCTTTTCAACGAGCGAATGCGTCATCGACGCGAGAACGAGCTCTTTCTTCGTCCGTTTACAAAGTGCAACAATGACAGCGATCATTTTACTTATTATGCATGCTCGCTGTGGGCGATTAAACTTTCTTACGTCATTGGTCGAGAAGTTAGAATCGATATATCGCACGTATCGACTTTACCTATCGTTCGCTCTCGCGTTCTAATTATTCGGAGTTCGTTTTATTCGCTCTGAAAGTTCGTTAAGTTATTTCGAAGTTGTTTGTAATTCCGAATGCATTCGGGTGATACTGGAACGGGAAAGTATCGATAGTTGGCTCTTGACTTCGCTCTTTTTCGATATATAACGCGTATCTCGGTTCTCGACTTGGCGCGTACGCTATTTATATCGATATGTCTCAATCCTGTATTAAAGTCTACGACTATTCTTACTTTCGCGATGAATCACAGTGCCGTCTGAACGGTGCAAAGTCTATTGACGTTAAAATGTATATTACAATACGATTTTAGAAATTGTGAATAACAGGAGTAAACATGGCCCTATGAAAATAAACTGACGACAAAATGAGTTTATCGATGGGTCGTTACAGATCGTAAAAGAAGGAGAATATGGAGAAGAAAATGAATCAATTCACGTAGTAAATAGCTTTTTATTTTTCGCAAAAATACATCATGTGGCACATGTTAACCAATTGTAGATTAATAAATTTAGCTACGAGATACAAGACAATATAAAAGTACATTATACAATTCTCTCCTTTCGATGTGGAATAAGAAACAGTCGGATCTACGAAAACTATTCGATGCGACTTGGCAGCTTGAAAAGTTCGTTTATTCTCTTGCGTCGATGAGATTCTTGCAACAAGACAACTTCAAGCTCTCAACCGACTCGAAGAGGTTGTGATTTTTTTCTTTTTCGTTCATCATTATCAATTTTTTTTTCGATTTTTCTTCTTTCTTCGCCGAGTACGTTTAAACTATTTCTAAAAGGAGTAACGAATGTAGTTACATTGGGGTCAAAATCGGCGCGTTAATTTGACATTGAATGGATCTATTTTGATAACACTCGAAAGGAAGAAACGATGAACGAATTAGCGGTCTTAATTAAATCTAAAATACATTACTCGCTTACGGAGTGACTCGTGCGCACTCCTTAAAAACTTATGTACATAGCCGCAACTATAAAACAATAATTTTTCTCCCCGATATGCACTGTTTATACAATTTCATTTTTTTTTTCAATATATATTTTCATATATAATATAATATTTTATTTAATATTTATATAAATTAATTTTATTCGCTTATCATTACAGTCGAACCTGTAGTATTATTACTCGTTTCAATTATTTCCATTTTTGTCTTGAAGATGTGATGTGTGTGGCACGGTGGCTTTTATACCGCGATTTTCACGATAGTAAAAAACTAACCTATCTATGTACAGGGTGAACGAGACGTAAAATAGCGAACATCGGCGCAACTATTGCGAATTGTGATCTGATCGCATTGGGCCCGTTTTTCTTCATTCTTTTAATTTTCATATCCCTCGCGATTTCTCTTCTCTTTTCTTTTCCGATCGTCCGCGTTCGCCGACTCGAATTTTTCATTCGTCGAGAATTCTTCGGGGTGCGAAATTTGGAAAGAGAACATCGAGTATGAAGTAGAGAAATGAAGAAAACAGGTTAACGCGCCATGCGCGATCGAACTCGCTGTCGTGAATGATGTAAAAAAAAAAAGAAGAAAAAAAAAGAAGAAAAGACCAAAATCAAACGGTATTGCGCCAAGCCAATCACAGACGTAGAGATTGGCGTCAGTCCAAACGCTTTGGACTTTATGTTTTGAGCAAGGCATACCTGTCTGCGCGTGTATACGCGGAAAAACTAGCCGAGCAAATGACCGCCACCGAGATCCGAAAAAGAACTGGTTTTTTTCACAGCCGATAGAGCACCTAGCGGATTTCTACGCGGCCGTTTCGGAAGGATCGAAGTGAAAAAAAAAGAATTTCAATTTTGCGTCCTCGCGTTTCTTCTGTGAGAGCGCGCGACGTTTCACCGAATCGATTTCGGCTAGTTCTTCGGCGCACAGGTGGCAACGTCTCTCTCCTCTTGCACTTAGGCGATCGATGTCCGACCGACCGGAAATTAAGTTTTCTTTCTCATCGTTCGTACGATGCGACTTCCCGATAACGCGGGATCGACGCGCGCCAGCTGATCGTTTCCTATTTATGTACAACGTCGTTTCGCGCGCGCGACGACAGTGCCAATCCGCATGGATATAACTCTCGCAGTGTTTATTTTATGTACGCAAAACGCTAAATGACTTTCACGACGACGATGGGCTCTAAAAGACACATTCGAATTGGCGTTTACGATACATTCACTCGCTCCAGTTACTCGTGCGTTTACGTAATACGTACTTTTTTTTTCGTCGGCTTTTTCAACGTGGAACGCGCGACCGATGAGCTCAATTTGACTTTCGAGCCTCTCGCGAGATGCGGCACGGGTCGAATTGGAAAAATTTGTTAGAGAATTGCGTAACAATAACCAACGGTGTCATTATTACGTAATTTATCCAAGAACCGCCGTTATTGCTATTATATAATCCCTCGTTTTTATATAATACTTCAATTACACGCAAGTATCGGTGGCAAAGACATTTCGCGAATCGATATCGTTTTGGTATCGCGGAAAGTTTTCGAATTCGGCAGAAAATCGCGCTCCCGTCGATACATCCATGCGGTTTGCGCACATCGACGAGCAAAAATAAAAATAATCGCGAAAAGAATACTCTCAACGGAGCTAGAATAAATTAGTACGAATATCGTACCACCCTCTGTCGGATCGACGTCGATGCCGAGACTCTGTGTTGGATGAAAAGAGAGAGAGAGGAAACACTCTTACGCGCTTACGTATAATACGATATTGCATATGATAGTCTATCCCTAAAATTAACATGTTTTAATCATTCTCGTTTATAATTGTGTACGTATTTGTTTATGCGTTTAGTACGTTCTTTTTTGCTTTCCGTTTCGATCCTTTTGTACTTTGTGCTTTCGATGGCTCTTCACGCGGCCTCGACGAGAATCACCTTGTCCAATCGGGACCTTGATGCCGCGTTGTCGCTGTTGTTCGATTTCTTCGTTGTTAAGGCACTTCTTGGCAGATATATTATCGTCGGTGATAACGGTGCGAATGAGAGAATATCGAATCGGTCGATTCATCGTCAGTCCCAACGTGAAAGCCACTCTCGCGGAACGACCAACGGCGGTGACAAGGTATTCCAGGAGGCAGTTTCGAAGAAAAAAATATAAAAAAAAAAAACAAATCTTTAAAGGACCAGCCAAATAGAGTACGAGAATGGGACCAAGAAATCGGTCGTTCCGCGATATCGAAAATTCACTGTTTCCTGAACAATTCTGTTTCAATTTGTTGGTTTTTTTTTATGTTGAAGCTGTTTTTTGTTGAGCACATGGCGCGAGACGAGTTTTATTTTTTGATGGAGTGATTATTATGCGTCTCGAGGTCCCGCTCTTAATTATACGGACAGGGTCACGACAAGGCCTTAACGACTATTATCGACAGCGACGTTCCCGTCGTGCCGACAGGTCACTCGTTCGTCGTGTACGATTTACGGAGGTTCAGCTCCGTGGCCGCGAGGCTCTCGCCCTTGACGTAGTAGTCCGCGGCGTCTCTTCTCCTCGCGCCGTTGGCGCCGTTCTGGTGATCCTTGGTCGTGCCGTTCGCTACAGCGCCGTTCGTGACAGCGCCGTTCGTGACAGCGCCGTTCGCTACAGCACCGTTCAAGGCTTCTTTGGCTAATCTCCTCCTCTTCTTCTGGTGGTAGTTCTGCTGGTAGAACTCGTTGAACAGGAAGAGGAACATGACGGCGTGGAGTCCGATCCACCAGACGAAGGCCTTCGGGTAGTTGCAGTCGATGAAGAGGAGCTGGAACGCGTGGACCATGATGGCGATGAACTGCACCATCTGGAATGCGGTGAGGTACTTCTTCCACCAGAGGTAGGGCTGCATTCTGGGTCCAAGGGCGGCCAGTAGGTAGTAAGTGTACATGACGATGTGGACGAAGGTGTTGAGCAGACCGAAGAATGTCGAGTGACCACCTGCGAGATTAATTTTTTTCCAATTAGTCGCTTATTCGGTATTCATTTATTCCCCGTATTAAATTGACGGATGTACGAACCAGGCGTGAATTTAACTCCGAACCAGACGGACATCGGCATGCAGCCGTGGTGAATCACGTGAAGGGTAGACACATGGTCGTTCTTCTTTCTCAGCACAAAGAAGATCTGTGGGAAGGGAAATTTTATTGTAAGAGAATTTTTCAGGTGGGTCAGGGTTTGTATTTTTTCGATCGAGATAACTGTTCGTTGATTAACCCGAATTTACTCACCGTGTCCATGAATTCGGTAAACTTGGAGAAGTAATACCACCATGAAGCATGGACCATCTATGATCGCCAAAAAATAGATTAATACATACACATTTTGAACAATTGGTAAAATTTACGAAATTCCAAGTTTTTTTTCATCTACACGAATAAGGTAAATTAATAAATGTCGTTTTTCAATTCACAGTTGGTTAATAGCTTGGAATTTCGTAAAAATATTTATATTATTGTGTCGTGTCGGTATGTATCTTTTGTATCGTGTCGTAAATTCAAATTTGTAAAAATTGTCTGTTTAATTAGGTGTGAATTACTGTATGTGCATGAAGAAGAATGTGACTTGTGAGTAGTGTGAGACTAGCTACGCTACGTGTTATCATTTAAAAATTGATAGTTCTCATACAGCGTGTTAAGTGATGTTAATTGCATCAGGCAATATATCTAACTACCGACGTGTTAGTTGGGATACGTGTTCTCAAAACGAGTCATTAATTTTTCGACGGGCTCGAATCGGTTTTCAAGAAATTAACATTTTTGAAAATCAATTGCGAGCCTCTCGAGGTAAAATTTAACTCGCTATTTCGGTTAATAGGGCAAACCCACCCTTAATACTTGGGGTCGATCGCTGTAGTCTACTGGTTGACACCTTAGCGAATACTCTCCGGTCAGCCATCCAGACATTCCTATCTGCAACCACAACCGCCCAAAGGCCATTCGCCAATCAGTGGAAAAGTCAAATCATATGGGCGTTTATACTTCAATATTTCGATTAAACTTGCATTATTAAAAAAGATGGGATCGACTCGACCATCACCACAATACATTTCAATTCGTTTACACGCTCTGCTACCCCAATTTCACGCCGCATTCGAAATACCTTTCATTTGGGAAGAGAAAAAATTATTCAGTCGTCGTAAAAATTTTTAATTCACAAATACGTGCGATAATTCATTCTTAATAAACAGATGTATCTGATTAAACGAAAGCCTGTAAAATTGTTTATACGGCATAACAAAATCAAATCTTTTACAATTCCGCTGGTATAGGGTCCTTGAAAATTGTGCTCCAGTTTGTAACCTGTAATTAATTGTCGACATAGTGATGAATCATGCAACAAAAATTTTACAAACAATGTGACTGAACACCAATACGTATGAAGCAAGTACATTCCATGAGATTGAATAAAAAAAAAATGAAAATAAATCATTTCGAGAATGAATCTGTTTATGTTATAATACAAAATATGGAATGTATTATTCAAAAATCGTTCATAAGCGGAAGCATCCACCTCTACTACTTCCTCCAACCCAATCGAAAGAACGAGTTGCGAGCCTGGGATGTGTATGTTTATGTATATGCGTTCGACACAGCCATCCATTTCCATGTAACCGTGGCGTATGCGCACAGTTGCGATATTTACTCCGTCGACTGTCCATGTGCCTTGCGAGGTAAAATGAAATTATTCTGTCGTGACGAAAAGCGAGAGAGTGGAAAATATCAACGAGTTTTCGATACTGTCGGTCACGTTGGTAGCTTTGTCGATCCATCAAAATGTTTCGTTCGTTGACTTACCCTGATGGCAGTCGGGCTGTTCGAATAATCCACAGGTTGGCAGCGGAAGCTATAGTGGCCCCACCATCCGCCCATCAAACACTAAGGTCCAAAATAATTATTACCTGTTCTCGGCCTATCAATGTTATCGGGTATTTTGCCGTCGAGCTCGCGGCAAATGTCAAGACAACATGCGATTGGATTCTCTCGAAACTAACACAGACGTTAATTGCGGGACTACGAGCTCGGCGACATTTGTCAGGTTGAGCATGAGTGTGTAAAAAATGAGTATAAAAAAAGGCTGACTTTAAAGATACATTATATAGTTATCCTCGAGAAGTTTCTAAAATCCGGCGCTTCAGCGTGTACAGCTTTGCGTAACCTGTTAGCTCTTCGGCTATGAAACACTTCAATTAAGTTTCTCACAGTGAAAACGATGAGAATTGAGAGAACGAAGAAAAATATTGTTTCGACAGTGACAACGTGGAAGCGTATCTTACCTCGTAAAACAGCCACGCCGAGAAGATGACTTGAAAGAAATTGTATACTATCAATACGTTTTGCAGCTGAAAGGGCTTTCTGTTCTCCATGAGCTTTGGTCCCAGCACTTTGACAAGGTACACGTAACCGAGGCAGATGAATAACGTAGGGAAGGGCGAGCTCATCAGCAACCAGTTTGTCGTTCGAGTATCTGCAAGATGAAGAAACGCACGTAGAGTACAAACGAGATCGTAGAAAATCGATTTGAGGAATCCCGGAGTGGATTTTCTCGCGATCCTCGCGCTCGAGTCCGCGCGCAATCTCACGGGGAAGGTAATGTGCTCCGTTTTTTTGCTCCTCTCCTCGCAGCGGTGCTCTCGCGTCCTTCGAGGGGTTCAATCAACCTACTCGCGAGCTCTAAGCGAGAGAACATCGCGATACTCGCGTATAGACCCACGCTTTATTAAAAGCAGATCTCACAGCCGGTTTCTCGCGGCGAGAGCGAATGAGATTTATCTTACCGAAGGACTACTCGAATCGAATAACGATAAATCTCGCGAGCGCATTAATCTTCCCGGTTATGAGGAAAGAAGTGATAATTTTGTCAAAACCGATCGACGCGGTGACACTTTAGGAAGCGGATGCGCATCTCGGTACCGCTAAGCGAGAAACTTACGCAAGGCCAGACGGCGTTGCGCAAAATCTGGCGAAACCTGTCTGCGGAATATTTCGGTGCTACGGAGAACACACGTGTGTATATATGGGTATGTGTCTCATCTCACATTTTTCTCGTTCGTACGATAAAACAGTATTCAATACCGTTAAATACGCGCGAGCGGAATCTCCGAGATCGAATTTTGGAAAATTTCCATACGAGCCATGTTAGACCGGGCCATTAACGAACTGGCAAAAAATCCTTAATCGCACCCCCGTAGGCGCGTCCTTTCTCCTCCCCGGAGAAGTCGAATTCCGTCCCAAAGTGCAAAAAAATTCCGAGTTTCGTCCCGAGACAGCCTTATTCCGTCCCATGAAAATTTCCGCCACTACCACTCATATTTACCCCTCCAGCGCCAAGCTCCATGTAATTGATCTCTTATAATTTTAATAAAGAAACTGTAATTTAGGCAAAAGTTAGGATTTGTCCCTGCAGTGATTAGCTACTGCCTGTAATGTTTTTATATTTTTGGGGGCGCTTCGCGCGCCCCGCGCCGTGCGATTCGCCCCTTATAGTAATAATTGCAATTTCGTAAAGATTGAGGTGTTAGGGTGTTAGGGAGTGTTAGAGTTTTGTAAAATTAACGGATAATAGAAATATCCAATAGAGAATATGATGCTGAAATAAGCGTCGTAGGGGAATCTGTAGAAAAGTGGGGGTAATCCTAATCGGGACGGAACTCGGACGCTATAGTC
Organism: Goniozus legneri; assembly: GCA_003055095.1. Lineage (NCBI taxonomy): Eukaryota > Metazoa > Arthropoda > Insecta > Hymenoptera > Bethylidae > Goniozus > Goniozus legneri. The sequence goes on from NCVS01002194.1 coordinate 87,632, forward strand.
AATCTATGGGACGGAACTCGGACAGTTTAAATCATTTTTTGCTACTATCGGGACATAATTCGGGTTCGTTCTTTCTCCCGGCCCGAGAATAGATCTCGAAAATTGGTCTACGTAGCGGGAAAAAACGTTTCGCGACCTTGGGCTCGGTTGTTTGGCAAAAATCAAGGTCGAAGATGACGCTGGCTAGGATTTTTATCGCGCGCATCTCGAATTCTCGTTTCTACCTTGGGCGGGCTCCGCTGGTCGGTATGATAATACGAAATTTTCGGAAGACAAAGCACATTCCAGGATACTCGAATCGCGACGATTACGATATGCGTATCGCGTATCGCGCGCGCCCAAATGAATCGCGCGCGAAGATTGCTAAAATCTAGTTCGGGCGCATGCGCACAGCGCGCTCGCGCCGGCATTTGTATTCCGCGCGCGGGCAGACGATTCCGCGATACGCGCCTCGGAGTATAAATAAAAAAAAAATGTGGCGCGATAAAAATGTAATTTCATTCGATCGAACGTTTTTCGAACGATCGGCCGAAATTCCGGTTTCGATTTTGACCGCGTCGAAATAGACGACCTCTACGAGATTCGATTAATGCTCGAAGAAAAAGTTAATCGGGTTTCTCCCCGTCGAGAAAACGTCGTATCGCGGTAATGCATGCAGGGAATCACAATGCGAAAAATTAATTGTATACAAGAGAGCAAACAGGACCGCTTGATTAATTGTCCTGTGTTTTCATGAATAAGAAACTAACGCGGACTGTTAACAGAGTCGATGCGCCACACGAGGAATATTGTTTGACTTCGTTATTTGGATTTTTCACGATAACTGAGGTATAAAATTAACGGTAGATGAACAGATTTGTATTTGTCTTCTAATTAAGAAAAAGCTGAAAGCTTATGTAATAAACTTTGTATATAAACGTGAACGATAAACTCATTTTTTAATTAAAACAAATATCGTAGTGAGTCTCAAATACGTAATAAAATTTTTATTCTGGTTTAAAAACGAATTTTTTAATGAGAAACGCGTATATTGTATTACTTGTTAATGTATACACTGAAAAAATAGTATTATTCAGCGCTTTACATGATATATAACTGAAAATTGTATTCAAATTCATTCATCTATTAAACAGTTTACCCTCATAAAAATATGGTTTGCCTTGCTCTCCACGGAAAATCAAAGACAAAGGGGAAAACATTTTTTCCTTACACGAATGTCATCTTTTGGCGCGCACTTAGTTATCGTAGACGCGCAAAATCGCGATTGAAATTCCACGTTCGAAACCCAATGCAATTAACGCGATTGCGCAAGGAGAGAGAAAAAAATTGCACGAGTCGCGATTTCGCAGGCGACGTTAAAAGACAAAAAGTGGAACGACGATTTAGCTTACACGGGATGCGCGCGGAAAATTCACGCCGATTTTGCAACGAGTGGCGCGCATGCGTCGAGGAGAAGGGAAAAAAATAAATCGTAGAACTGACGCGATCGAGAAAAAATTCGCGCGAGACAGAGTCGTCGTCCGTGGATGAAACGTCGTAGGCTTCGAATTCAATTACCGCGGATGCTGAAGCACCAAGGTACACAGGGTTAGCGAATATCCATTCGCGGTTGTAATAGAGACATAACTCACTTTTTCACGGAAATGAAAATTCCGCGTGAGCGTTCGAACACACACGCGACGTCCTCGTTGTAATTTAATGCCGCGTCGTTCTCTCGCCGTACAATGCGATTTTTGTCGTATTAAAAATGAAAAATTGAACGATCCCGCGCTCTTAGCGATGAATTTCAAACAGCACGCCTCCGTTCGATCGATCTCGCGGAGTGCCGAGTGTCATTGACAATCAGGAGTCGACGGATTCGATGAATATCGGAAGAATTACGTACCTGCGTGCTTGTCCAGAATCTCGTGGAACCGGTCCACGTACTGCATTATGATCGACATCTCGCTGCTGGAAGTGGAAACACCGCTACGGTCGTCTCTCCCACTGAGTCCTCGACTGCAACACGTAGAAAAAAAAACAAACAATAAGTATTGAAAATTGCCGGTAAAGTCCAAACTAATTTGCCACGAGTCAATTACGATTAGCGCGATAATCGACTCGTGTCGAGCGACGCAATAATTCATACTCCGTACGTTTCCGTCTACCTGTGCTACTCGAACGCCATCAATCGACAATGAGTCGATAATTTTTCGCGAAGAGACTCTCGGCCGGCCTTGGGCTCGCCTTTGTCTCACCCCGGCGAGATGTTAACGATCCCGGAACATTTCAACGGGGCGTATTAAAAAATAAAAACGTCCCGGAGAGTAACGATCGTTATTGACCCAACTGGTTTTGCCGGGAGAAAAATTCATCGTTGGCCGTGAAGTACCGAGAGATTTCGTTTCAGGGTTCTCGACCGCGAGGAATCCGTATTTTTCACTCCTCGTGGACAAAAGAGGTAGGGGTACAGTGGAAGCCGTTGTTTCGCCCGCGAGCGCGCACACAACTCGCGAAACGAGGACGTATCACTTAACGATTTTCGCGAACTAATCGTTACAGCAACCGACCTTGGTCGTTTTGCACGAAAATTTTGCAAAAAGAGAAATTTCGGAGAAGAGCAGTGAATTTTTCTCTTCGTTAACGAGCGATAACGAGCGAATTATGAAACAAAATATTTTTTGAGATATTTGGTGAATTCATTATTCTCGGGTTAAGGAGTGAAATGAGAAAATGAGAGAAAAATAGGTACATAGAATGGAAGTTCACCGAGGAGTACAATAGAAAATTACAACATAAAAATAAGCAATGAGATAGAAACGGGCGCGTACTGGCGTACATATTAAAGAGAGAAAGAGAGAGAGAGAGAGAGAGAGAGAGAGGAGAGAGTCGTAATCCAGCTCGCTCTCTCGACCATGAATCGGAACAACCTTGAACCACTATATGGAAGTCCGTAATCGCCCAGCAACTCGCGAGAGCGATTATATTTCGTCTTCTTTTGTGCTCTCCGTGAGCTAGCACTAACTATTTTCCCTTCTCTTCGTGCTCCACGTGCTTGCGCGGCTCTTCCTCGTCAATTCAATTAGTCAACCTTGAACGCGCCGTTAATAAACGCTTTCGGCCTGCAACTATTACACTCGTGAGGTTGCATTTCGGCCGTCCTCCTCCCTCCCCTTATGTAAGACGAACGCGAGAGAACGCAAAAGCGAGAAACAAACAAATTTCCAAACGAGTCGAAAAAATTTTTATCGCCAATTTTTTCCGCGATTCGAAATGGAAAAACGAGTTTCGCGGTTTAAAAAATGAAAAAAAGCAAATCGCCGCGGGTTTATTTCGAGATTCGACATTGGACACGACAGTTTTTATTAATTGAACGATTAGCCAGTATGCGGACGTCGTCGATATGCGACGAGAAACCGTAATCCGATGCGCGACCTTGAATCATTCAATAACCGCGAGGCGAGAACACGCGAGCGCTTTCGTTTTCACAGTCCCCGCGGATTGCAGCGAACGCGTTAATTTTTTTCTCTCTCGTTATCACCGTTTAAATTCGTATTCCAGGGTCGGCTCTTTTTTACAGACGGACGAAGTGTTATAAATAACCCGATTGAATTTTGTTGGCATTTCGGATCGATCGCGAAAAACCGGAAACGATTGACTAAATGGCAGCCGAGTTAATAAGCGGAGAGGGAAGCACGTACGCCGCCAGCCCGAGCAGTCAAAACTCTTCGCCGACCGGCCGAATTCTCGAGTGCGCTGCTCGCTCCGCGAGAATTCCTCTCAAGGCTAATCGTCAGCGTGCTCCAATAAATGTCATCGTTATTATCATCTAATCTTCCCCGCCGAAGGCTTTATCCGGTCTCTGACGTACGCGTTCTCTTCCTCGTCTTTATTTTCGTCTACGGGGTGTCCCGAAATGATTACGGGTCCTCCGAATAACGAATGGTATGCAAAATTTCCAATAAAAAAGTTCCTTTCCACTTTTACGTCCGATTTATAGTTCTTGAGTTATTCGAATCTTTCATTGGCCAATCGGAGACAACTTTTAACTGCTCGGGTGCTACTTCCTTGAATTTCTTTATTAAATATTATTCAAACTGAATTATGAATTTAAATCGGTTGTGTTATACTGGTTGCGTTTTATCGACCAATGAAAACATTCTACTCGAAAATTTAAAGAGGTGTTCTGCATTAGAGTACGATTATTTTTTTCTCAAGGTGGTCGAGATGATTTCAAGACACATCGAAGACTGTCGCAAAATATTTCGCGGGTCGGTATTGCGCGTTGCGTAAATTGGAAATGCACCTTGCACGCGAATGTCACGATAAAGAGAGCCTATAGTGCGTTGCGAAAATCATTCTGTTCGCAAAAACGGGCCATGCGATGCGGCCTAACGCTGCTCATCGCTCGTATATAAATTCAGTTGCGTAATAACCTCGCGCGCGGCGTGAATCGCCGTAGGCTGCGCCTCGCGGCCTCTCTAGAGAGGCTCGATGACAATGGCACCGGAAAAGAGCAAAGATAAACGTTGATTTTCAACTAGATACGAAAAAGATTCTTTTCTCAATCCAAACAACTCCCACGCGACGTAGGAAAATTCCATGAATTAACAAAATCTTTGCTCAAATCCATAGAATAAGATATCGTTCATATAAAAAATTCAGTACTACTTTTTTTCTTCTTAATTTGTCCCTAATTCGCCGGAATATATTCATGTTGAGTCGAGTTAGATTCCACGAACATTTTATTCTCAGTGCACGCATACTCGACGTTAGATTGAAATTTCTTTTTACCTTTTCACAAGATGTTTATCTATTTTCTCTTTATATTTTGGAATTTCGAATCGATTAAGACTTTTTCACATTCCGCCAAACTAGTTTTTTTACCTACTCTCCCGGGTGGGTATAGTAAATTCGTTGAATGAAAACGGATTTCAACGGTTACAAAATCGTAGAGGAGGAGCACGTGCGCGCGGGATGTAAACGCGAAACCCACGTTCGTTTTTCGAGGGTACGAGATACGAAACAGCGAATACGTAAGACGCGCGCAGACTGCACGCTCGCTCGCACCAGCTGTTTCGCGACGCGACAGACTGTTTCGCACGACTAACGGTACCTGCCAGCCGGTTGACCGCCGTGACGAACGCGTCACGGGATTAGATATCGATTAATTCGTTCATTTTCGGGTCGTCACGTTCGTTTTCGCGAGTGACACTCCACTTATTTATTGCAGGTAACGAAGTTACCTACAGCCACTCGATCAGCCAGTCGTATCGATTTAAACGATCCAAAAAATTGGTGCTAAAAAAATCGAACGATCACGCGGACGAATCGACAAAGTTCAACGTACATGAGGAATCATACATGCGCCAGTCGAGTTCAATTTAACGCCCCTCTACTCCGCGTGGTATCTAACGCGCGAGCGCGCACCTATCCACGCGCACGAGTGCCTCCGCGCTCTAAAGGTCACACGACCCAAGCGCGACACACTTCGCCGTGAGATAAACCTACGTGCGTGTATCTATATACCCACGTTTGATGAATGTACGAAACTGGCGGAATCGGGGAAAACAATTTTCCCAATGGTTTTCTCGTTTTTTTATGGTCCTTAGTGGCTATAAACTGATAACGAGAAAAAGTCAAACAGTTAACAGTTACAATGCAACACACATGTGTGATGATTTGCAACGATTTTACGATCGATAACCAAAAATTTCATTTAGATAATTGATACTGTTTTCCCAGTGCGAGTTTTCCAAATCGATCGGCGAAAAAAGTTTTTCGCTCTACAAACTTTTCCAACGTTTCGGTTGGCCGAGTGGACTACTGCGAGTTGGTCCGAATCCCACAAAGTTCCAGCAACACCCATCTCTCGGCGAATCGCTGAATTTCCGAGATTACGGAGAGTGAAAGCGCGATAGCTAGACGCGTGATTTTTATAATTTTATTGCGCCTCCGGTGGGGTGGAAAAAAAGAGGAGAGCTAGATATTAATTTGCATAATTCAGTCGTAGGAAAATTGAAGGAAGCGGGAGATCTCCCGGAGGAGTCTCGGGTTACCGGTAATGATCGACGATTCTCTCGCGGTGCATAATACGTACGCGACTTTGAAAATTGCAGCGTTGAGGTATCGTTACGAACATTGTTACGCCGTGCGTAACGTGCCGCGGGATAAGAGAGAGAGATAGAAATTCCACGGCGCGATAAAAAAAACATATTTACATCGAATATCGTCGTCCATTAGAATTCACAATGTGGTTTTTTATTTCTCCACTCGTTGAACTTTGCTTGTTTCGTGGCGCGTGCGAGAGCCACGAGATTGGTAAACGCGCGGGATGAAAAAAATGCGACGGATCGTCGACCCACTTCGGCTAATCCGGAATTGGCGTGGTCAGTCGAGCGTCCTTGACCGATCGACCCGCGAGATCCGAGCACGGAGGAGGAGTATCGGGAGGCTCTCGAAATTCGCTGGCGCGCACGTGCGCGAGTACGAAATCGTCGTAACACTGGAACGCTTCCAATTTTTTCTTCGACGTATGCCTATCGCGAAACTTCGATTCACCCTGCGTCCCGTCCAGTCTATCGATCGGATCGAACGGGAACGAAAGTGCAAGCCGCTTGGGCAACTCGGGGTAAAACAGCTCGGTCGATGTCGGAAATTCGTGGAAAAAAATAGCAAGGAAAGAGATTTCTGGAGGGCGCTGTTGACACTCGAGAAATCGGGTCTCGGTTTTCGCGTCTTTTCTTCGTCTTTCACTTCTCTCCCTCCCCCTCTCCCTCGTTCAACGTGACTTCCTCAATCCGACGTTCTCTTCTCGCGCCGCTCGAGATAAAGACGTCAAGAGGCGTAATAAAAGTCGGAGGAATCTCGTAAATACCTCGTCATTCATATCGAGAAGAAAAATCGTGAGCTGATGAAATTCTGTGTAAGCGTATTCTTCGCTCGATTGAAATTTTACTACTCAATGGACAATAGACGGCGGTTTAATTATCGTAAAATGAGCAAATTAGGCTTGTAAAGAGAAAGAGAACGAACGTTTCGAATCTTTTTTTTCACGCGCATAGTCTTGATGTAATGGCAGGAGTCGATTGAGTAACATCGTCGGAGAAAGACATCGCGATGCTTGTATAGAAAAGTAGAAAGGGACCGATAGAGAGAGAGAGAGAGAGAGAGAGAGAGAGAGAGACACGGCTCCGAGCGAGAAATGTTGTTTATATTCGAGAAATTACGACCGCACGCGTTCGAATAAGCGGATCCAGTCGCATCAGGGTTAATTCATCACTCGCGCTCTCGGTAGTTTCGCGAATTAATTCACCTTTCGGTCGTAATTCATATCTTCCTTTTTCAGAACGGACGTCGACTCGCGAGCGCACCTATTGCACTTTCTCGTTTTGTCGTCGGTAGGCCTGGCATTTCGTTTCGATTTGTTTTACGTAATGATTTTTGATTTGTACGGAGGAGGCTAAAAATATCAGAAAAAAAGAGAGATATGGGCGAATATGCGAAACGAGAGGGAAAAATATTCAATAGCGCGCGCCCATGGGAGAGGACGGAGGAAAGTGCAAACGCATTCTGGTATTACGTGCGTCGCGTATTGCGTAAGGACGAAAAGAAGCTAAAACGGCGATGAATCGTTCGACGAGAGGGATATGTAGATGTCGCGTATGCACTGACCAGGACGCGTCACTCTTCCAAACGGAGATACGCTTTTTCATAAATCAGAAATATTTCCTTTTTTAAATTTCAAAAATGTCGAAATTTCTCGAGATTGCGTTTTGTGTCCACAATTCGGCATGTTCGCGACTTTTGAAAATGTCGCGATTGCGGAGGAGATAATCTGATCGACGATCAACGTGCTAATCGGACGATCATCGAGTTTGTTTCCATTTCGGGGAGCGAGCCTCGAGACCGATTAGACGAACGTGACGGGCGAGGGATCGGCATACCGTGGCTCCGCGAGAGGAACGTGATACAGAATCGAAAGCATTCTGAGGATGGCGCGCGTGACCAAGTCCGAAATAGCGCAATCGCATGAAAATTCGCGACGAGATTAACGAAAAACCGTATCGATGGCCCCAGGAACGTCGCTTCGTGACGTTCTCGACGTTTCGAGAGGAATTTTTCTTTTCCCCGCGATCCGAGTGTGTTGCGAAAAAAAAGCCCGATCTCGATTTCCTGACTCCCGCCAGTGGAAAATAAAAACCGGCGCAAGAATTCGATTACAAACTCGCCCGCGCATTCCGTGCGCGCGACCTGCCGTGTACTTTCGAACACCTTGATGTTTTGGAGCTGCTCCAACACACGCCACGCCGGTTTATTCATAATCGAGCTCGCGCGATTGCGCATATAACATTTCTCGTGTCCCGCGAGAAGCAAAAAAAAAGGAGACCGAGTAACACCCAAAGTTCGCGATACGGTTGTCCAATATCAACGCGGGAGTGAGATTATTCTTTTCGCCGGAGGGAAACAAACCATTGACCGTGGTGTTACTCAATGCGAGAGTGACAACACTTTTGTATATCGATCGAGCAGGGGAGTGAAAAAACAAGCGAGGTGGTAATACGATCGGGAAAAATCCTACTCTCACAATACGTTCGAATACGTCTAATTACGAGGCCAATCGGGTTCCGCAACAGTGTCGAAATTTTTTCGAGTCTATCGCCCGTCGACGACCGGTGGAGGTGGCGGTGAATGCAACACGGCAAAAAAAACAGACGAGTTTTTTCCCCGCTAGAGTCGACTTTTTAAAAACAACGATATCGTTTTACGGCCCCGCTAGACGTACTTATTCGTATTACCTTCTTTTTTTCTTCATTTCTTTCTTCGTACGTTTTATCGCGACCCACTTATCTATCTGAAAAGTGCATATTCCGTACCGAACGAGCGAGAAGGGTTTCCCATTTTTCTCCCACCTCGTTATTTTTCGCATCGTTCATTTTTCACTCTCTCGCCGGCCGGGAGACATTTCGACACGCGAATTATTGGGCAACGTACAATCCGCGCGCGCGCAAGAAAATTACACGCGATTACACGCGGTGTCGCTCGGTGACAAAATTCCAAAGCGGCGAACGAAATCATCGCGCGATTGTGTTCTCATCGACGCGTAGGAGAAATTTCGCCCCCCCCCCCCTTCCCCGAGCTAACGTTTCAATCCAATTTGCGAAGGAGTTACCGAAAATTTCGCTTGTTTTCGAACCGGAGTAGATTAAAATCCTTTGGGCATCGGAAATTTAACAGCAAAGTTTCACCAATAAATTCATCCTCGTAAATACAAGTTTATCCCTTTTAATTTCTATTTATCTGATTTTTCTTTCGAAATTAGAAAAGATTTTAAAACAAACAAAAAATTCAATTTTTCGAAACTTTCATAACAGCTTGACCTTTCGGAAAGAACAATTAATTTGGCTCACGAAGCTTTTATCAAAATAGGTTAACGGGTGTACGGCCTTCGAGGAGTCGTAGGAATGAAGGATAGATAGGAGCGACAGAGAGAGAGAGAGAGAGAGAGAGAGAGAGAGAGAAGTCGATTACTGGGAGAGACGCCGTGACAGCCAGCAGCACGGATACCCAGGGAAAGTGCATAGCTGCGTGAAGTTGCAACTCGCCCGGAGAGCTGCTGTAACGCATTAACGGCCCGTTCTAGGAGACGAGGAGGGAGAGAGAGAATCCTCTTATATAATCCGTCGCGCTTAAAGTCGTTTTCTTGACATCGCGGGAGCTCGCATGGCCGAATTAACCGTACGAAACTAGCTCGGGTTACCGTATCGAAGAATACCGAGATCGAAGAATCGATGCCGTTGTGGGATCGCGACCAGAATCCCCGCTTTCTCGGTTCGAGAAGAAAGTCCGTAATTTCGCTGGTCTGATATAACTCGAGATTATATCAAACCCCGTAATCGAAGACCAGATCCGCGTCGTTCAATGTTGGAAACGTTTATGGTCGGCCACGGGTATTGTTTTATTTCGCTTTTTTTTCGTCCTGTCTCTTTTTTCGCGTATTTAGCGTCGCCGACGATTAAACGTCGTTAGCGCTGCCCTTGCGAGTTATCTGCGGTAATATACGACGGAAGCTAGCAAAAAATCGACGGTTGTTAAATCGCTTTCTTATTTTGTGTAATAGCGCCTCGACTTTTCATTGAATTCTCCACCGACGAAGGTGACACGGAGAAAGATTTATCTGCAGCTAAATTATCGCCTTCGTTTTTATTGTTATTTCGACAATTTGGCCTCACTGTCAATCCTAACGCGTTAAAAATTGTCGTAAATTTTTCTCAGAGTGCGATGTCGAATGTTAATTCGGTATTAACCGTTTCGGAAGATTCCGAAATCGAGTTATCGCGGTTTTCGAGTTTTCGGGAATAAACGAGCATCGGCAATTTCCATTCCGTAAATCGTCCTCTCATGTATTTTAATGGAGTACCGATTTATTTAATTCCGCCGCATTAGTCATGCCGGAACCGAGATCCTGTTTTTCCAATTTTAAATCGCGGAAGTGTTTTAAATGTCGCGTTCGATCGTCCTCGCCGCTCGCGCGTTGCGTTTGTTTACCGATTTTGCGAAATTTTGCAAATTCGATTCACGCGGGAGAACACGGAAGGAAATATCGGGATCGGCTCGAGCAGAAGGGCAAAGCAGGTAGTTTGTCGGGCCAAGTGGAAAGGATCGACCTTCGTCGTCCCACGAGCCGGTTCGGTGAGACTCTTCGAACATTTTGTTCGCCGGTTTACGAATTCGTTCCAGTAACGTCTCGCTGAGAGAAAAAAATGAGAGACAAATATCTACGTTAAGTAGCATAATTATCGATGTCGAATAGCGCTTACACGTTCGAGCACGCGTCAAATGAATTGATCGCGCGCGGTGAGGTGCAAAGATCGCGATGAAAAAATTACGCTCGTCCCTCTCCCGTCTGGCGGTTTCCATTGACGTAAAGAGCGTTTTAATGACCCTGCCAGGCGATGGAGTTCATTTTTTTTCCTTAATTTATTAGCCATCCGGTAATAACAAACCACTGTAACCCTCTTTTTTCTATCGTAACGAGATGGAATGAAGTAAAAAAAAAAGACGAGGGAAATCCACGTAATAGAGGATCGTATCGATATTATCTTTGCAATCATCCAACGCAAAATGGAAAACGGTGGACTCGGAGGAACGAGATTTTCAATAATTCGCCGGTTCGGTATAAACGACGCGTCTTGCGCTAATAAAATATCGATCGCATCGGGGAATCGAAATCAATTACCTTGACGTGATCGGGAGTGGATCGAATTCTTCCGCCACGCTATTATTCGTGAATAAATGATCAGTGGGAGTTGGAAAAGAAGGCGATAGACGGAATAGGGAATAAAAGGCATAGGAATGCACCTATGCGGCTAAAACTCGTAAAAGTCTATTCGAATATATACAGCTACGTTGGGTACTAGATTCTACTGAAATAATGTTCGAAAATTGCATTAAAATTAATTTGAAATACCCACAACACTATTTCAAGTCGACAAGTATTTTTTTTTCAATTCAAATTACAAAACTATTGCGTTACTCCAATTTATTCCTGCGACGCGCAAATTCGTTATTGAATTCTACTCAAAGAACACCGACCACAACGAGCTTGCTTTCTACTCGCAGTCACGTGGACGAAGAATTCGACACAAAATATTTTATGGGAGTATAACGATTCACCCCAAGACGATGTCCCTAACTTTGCGAGATATCGAAGTAAGCGTTCCCGCACAAAACTCTACGGGTACGGAAAGGACGGAATACCGCGCGAGAAAGCGGTGCGTATATCTGTACGCACACTCGTCTCGCGTTCCCGATTCGCTCTCGATTTCGATGCCCTCTCGTTGGCCATTTCGATCTTATAGGAGGGGGACGAAGGAAAAGCAGAGAGAGCGAGAGAGAGAGAGAGAGAGAGAGAGAAACTCGAGAACAGGTGATCGGTAGACTTTTGGTGCGTCGCGATTGTGCAACAAACACGCCGTGTTCTACTATTCGAGAGGCGTGGACTCGAGGAAATTCTCTTTCATTCATCAAATACCGTCGAATAAAAACTCGATCGTAAAATTTTGGTCGGAATTGTCGGCGTTGCCCAATCGATTAAAATTTCAAGGGTCCATTATCTCCGAACGCTATCGATAATCGCGAGTAAACTGTCTCGTAAAACTGTGGATTTCGCGATTCGGTGCGCGATCGAATAAAAACGAACCGATGCAGGTACGCGCTCCACGGTGGACGGTGGCTCGGCGAAGCGCATTGTGAAACAGCGACTCAAGGCTCCATTCGGAATATAAGGATGGCCTAACGACTATAAATACGTCCATTAAACACTCCCACAGTCTGTCGTGAACGCGTGGAACGTGAATCGAAAATCAAATTGGTCGTTCGCGTGCTCGGTGATTCACATTCTAGGAGAAGAGAAAAATAAAAAAAGAGAGAGAGAGAGAGAGAAGCTCGTCGAGAGTGAGAGGGACGTGTAGGAATAGAAAAGGAAAACGAGAAATAGGAAAACGGGCCTCCGCGGCTCGTTAAGCGCCATACGAGCGGTGTAATCGTGACGATTACGTTGCCGTATTTCGACCAGCCCCGTGGACTCGCTCGACGGGATCGTCCCGCGAAAATTCGACGGATCGTCGTCTCAACGAGTCCTCGGCTAGGTGCAATTCGATCGGAAATATTCTCGTATTAAAATTTTACCGATAAATCCGCGAAAGACGGAAAAATTCGTTTAATAATCGTCGCGTAATCACGAAACCTATCGAAATGAGAACAAAATGATAGACCGCTCGCCTAACTATTACGTTAGTATGTATACCGGCTGTATACGCGGACGTAATTAAAATCATTCGCTGACTGTTGCGAGCGCGCGCGCTCACGAGCAATTCGCGATCACGATTGAATAACGAAAATCTACTTTCGAAGCGCGGCCAGAGTCGCGCCGTAATATCACCAGGATTTTGCGTCAACTCACCAAATAATCGTCGCTCTTTCGAACAAACAGATGCTCCGGGCTCTCTTTGTTGCTCGACTATCGGTCGAACGAGTATGCACACACAGATCTGGGAGGATGTACAATTTCACTGCGGCCGATTGAACTTTCGATCCTAATACCGAAGCACAGGGAAGGGACGGAAATTGCGATCTGAGCCAGGCACGACGACGTTATTTTTTATATTCAACGGCAATACTCGCGGCGATCTCGATGTGCACTCCAGCCGCGATTTGTCGCAAGAAAGATTCTATCGAAAACTCTGGCTAACATGTAAATATACGAGACGAAGAAAAAAAGGAAAATAATAATAATAATAGGAGAGGGAGGGGGCCTGGACTCGCGTTATGCCACCGACTTTGCCGTGAATACCGAACGTGCTGCCGTCGTGCCAAGTTGCGGACTGACAGCAGTTACGCCGGTCCATTGCTTTTAACCGAGCCGCCATATTGGTACCGCGTACACACATCCCTACTACCTAGACGAACGCGCGCAAGCAGCCGACCTCCTGTGATTCTCTACGACTGCCGCGTGTGTGCGTGCCGTCTGCCTCTCTGTTTCTTTTTCTCGGCTCCGTTTCTTTTCAATTCGACACCTCGATTATCACGGCCATTGACGAATTTTTCCTCGCCGAGTTATCGAGAGTATCGATCGTTAGAGCGATCAAGGCCATTAATTCACGCGCCGCGATCGCGATTCAATAACGTCAGACGTGCAATTAACAGTCGTACACTCGGCATGGGGCTTCTCGAGTACGTACGGCTCTTCCGTTTCCCGCGATCGATCGGGCCAGAAGCGGCCCAGTCGCGTTCGTGCCGCGATAAACAAAGGTTCATCAGGCGGCGAGATCGAAAAAATCCGGTCCTTGGAATTCTTCTTTTGCGTCTGGTCAGTGCGGTCGAGATTTCGTCTATTTCGTCTTTTTTTCGAAATTTCGCGGACGGAAAATTTGCCGGAACGACAAAAAATAGACACGTCTCGTATTTTATTGCATACTCCTTTATGTTTCCTTCGGTTTTTTCTCTCCAGTCTGCATCGTTAACTGGACAAGCGTTCCGGCAGCCGATAAGTTTCGTGATTTGCGTCCAACGCTGTGTCAAATGTAAATTGCCACGTGATACGCCGAGACGAGAGGAATTAACCGCGGGTCCTTCGTTATTCACCGATCGGGGCCGGGTCGTGATTCGACGGCCTTCGTGACCCGAAATCGTTATGTAACAGTGCGTATTCGGTTCGATGATATTCCTTTTTTCCTCGTCTATCAAAAAATCATGAAAATCCGGATTCGCTCGATCCCGACTGACGCAAGAACGGAACGCTCGCGGAGGAAGAAGAAATTTATTATACGAGACGATTTAATTTTATTAATATACGATTTTTTTCTCTTTTTTTTAACATGAAAAAGGCCGAGTGACTCAGATATACGTGCATTGTAAAACTTACGATCCGGGCGTACGTCTTAATTGTAAAAATCGTGTGTTTTTCCGTCGATGATGCATTATGCATAACACGGGATTCACCATCGCGTGTGGTAATAAATAAATATAATCCATTATCGTCTATCTGCCGGATTCCGGCTTGGGTATCTTTTTTTCGGGGATATAAAGAGATTTTTTAGCTCCGCAAGTGCATTGACCACAAATCCCAGGAAAAGAAGAGCGAGCCGGTGCGCGTTCGAAGGGTATGAGTGCGGACGATGACGCAGAATGTAAAACTAGTTTTCGCTCGATTTGTTCTCTTCGTTTGCTTGCGTCAAACGTTCACTCTTCCTCCCAATTAGATGTGTATTCTACGATTCTCATCGCAAGCTCGCTTTGTATTTTTTTACATCCGCTATTTTTCGTACCGCCGAGCTTGGCGAAACGATTCACGACGCGATCAAATTCGGAAAGGAAATAGAAATCGCGGTAACAAAACAAGGACGAGAAAGGTGAAGCGCGCGAGAGAGACAGAATTAAAGGAAAGAGCGCGAGAACGAAAATGAAGACGAAACAGTAAATCGCAATCCTCACGCACGTCGAATCGCGACGATAATAGCCCGTCTCGACCCATTCGAACGCAAATTGAAATTTACGGAATACAAAAGCGAGTCGGGAGTTATTCCGATTAATTTACTTTTGTTTCTTTATCGCACAGCGTACATATGTGCGAAATTTTGTACGCAAAGCGTCGACGTTTTTCGCCAACGTTTGTCACCTTGAACTCGCATTTCCGCAAGGAAGGCGATTAATCGTGACGATTATTTGACCTTTAAACGTTTATATATAGAAAAAACGATCGGAATACCCATACCTTCGTCCACCGCCCTCAATTTTATCAACGAAATTCGACGATAAAATAAAAAATTCGATAAATTTCGGACACCCTCCGAAGACTACCCCTGAACTTTTTTAGCGCATCGCGATCGTTCCTTTTTTGCCACCTTCGGCCTCGTTCGTTACGTACGCGAATGTAACGCGTTGCCTAACCACTGTTTATTCATAAAGCTCGTCAGTGTTACTTTTGACGCGCGTATATCGATCGATTAACCAGGATGATTACCTCGTAACCATTATTATCGTAGCGCGCGATCGAGAAACGAAAATTTCATTCTTTGAGTGAAATTACGAATTAGAAATCGGTATTGGAATGTCAAAATTTTCAATCTCTCCTCTCTCTCCCCCCGTCGAAGGAACTACGAATAAATTCGCGTGAAAAAAAAAGAGATTATCGATTACGAAGATACGCGCGACCATTCCGGTCGATTAATTTTCGGTCCTCGAGCGAGTTGTGCAATTTGATTGATTTTTTTTTCTCCCCACTCGTGAGAGCGTTGCAGGGACGAAATCCAATTTTTTTTTACATCGAGAACTTCCGAGAGCGTCGCGGCCGTTACCGGCCGATCCATAATTCATGGACGTATCGCTCGCGAGGATTTTGCAAGACGGAGGAGCGTCGCGAATCGGACAATAGAGGACCGGCGTAAATTCACGTCGGTTTGTTGACACAACACTGCGATCTATGGAATTTCGGATGTCAAGCGCCGTAACGGAACGTCACGGCGGGTTTGACAATCCGAATGCGAAACGCTCGAAACGATAGGGACTTTCTCGCCGTGGAATATTTTCCAAGGATTCCTCGTCAAACTTTTTGTACACTGATAGCGACCCACTAATAACCAAATGGCCATATTGGACTACTAATCCCACCGAGTCCAGTTATACGTCGCGTCATTAGCGCAGGCCCAAAAATAATACTTGCCGATTGGGTTGACGTAATCGGTAACAACGGTTCTCCTCGATCGGCGTGGACTTTGGAACCGCGAGGTGGGAGAAATTTTGACTATCGAAACGCGCGTCTCGTTGGAATTCGTCGCGATCCTGTTCGTTCGTGATTATTCATCGAAATTAATTTCGGTCCTCCCCTCTCGCGAGTGCCACCGTAATAGACGTTCATGACGTATCCGTTCGTGAAAAAAATCTTTATCGTCGACGTATGCGAAGGGGCCGCACCGGTTGTCAACATTGTAACTACTCGATTACTCTCCTCGACGATATTATTCCAAACCGCTGCGGTTTGGCCGCGCAACCGCGCTCGGTGTGCATTCCAGGAAAAGCAAACGCTTTGTTCTTATCTTTTCCGCCGCAGCAGAGTGAGAGATGAAAGAGAGAGAGAGAGAGAGAGAGAGAGAGAGAGAGAGGGAGAGTTGCGCAGCGTTGTACGAATCTCTCCAAGTTCTTGATCGGAGATCGGGTTCGAAGTTTCCGGAAGGATCGCCAAGTCCTTCGCGGAAAGACGTCAAGTGAACGGGACGTCGAGAAGGAAGTCGATGGTCCTCGACGGCGCACGCGCAGCCCACGTACTTTGACAACTGAGGTCAGCTTCTCGATTCTTACCTCGGTTGTCGTCGATTTTTCAATAATACCGCCACGAGTCCACTCATTATAATTCGCTTAATGTATTCGATTCGAAAATTTGAATAATATCGAAGGAGCTCTGTAAACGTCGATACAGACAAATTCGAAACCGATTACACCGAGTCAACACATTGAATGGCTTTTCCTTGTCGCTCCGTGAGATCGAATCGTTGGAAATTTCATTGATTTCTTTCGGCCGAGCGCGTTACGTAATTAATGAGATTGTGCATTAATCAATGGATAGTTCGATCGATAAGGATTTTCGAGAATTTATTCATCGAATGAATAATTGTCGGAAAATTCAATTATCGTACGAGCAAATATGATTACCGGTACCGTTGGTGGATACGAACACGTTTCGCTCTTTACGAATTTTTCTTGTTCGTAAATCAAACGGTAGATAGATTTCACCGACGTTTGTTATGACATTTCGGTGGTATATGTACTTTAGTCCGACGGTATATTCAAAACAGTTTACATTAGCGAGTTCCCATTGAACTAGTTTAGAGAGCGTGTATTTTTCCACTCTCATTGCTCGAACTCAAATTCTATTGTAATGAGGCATATTTAGAGAAAAGGAATTCGATCGGCTCGAAAACGGAAGCGATCCTCGGTCGAAGACCACACGGTTCTCAGCCAAGGCCGGTGAGCCGCGTAAGATCGAATTAGGCATGTGGTGGAATACGCGATTCGCGAGGATCGTCACGAACGCGATCATCAGCGATTCCGGGAAAGTACGCGCGTCGAGGGGGCATTTTACAAAGTCCGAGGACGCTCGAGGATTCCAAAGGATCGTCCGTTTAATGCGGAGAGCGAAAAAAAAGAAACTCGGCTGAACCTCGCAGACGCGATCGTTCGTGGTGAACTTTCCTTCTACGGAATCTCGAACGAGGAAAAGTTTTTCTCCGCGGGGAAGACTCTAGCACACGAAATTAATTCGATACACCGTACACGTGTTCTCGCGCTCGGTCATTATTCCGGGTAAGAGGAACGAAAAAAAAAAATTCTGACGAATCGTTGAAATTCGCCGAGACCGCGCGTTGCTCCGCGTCTCGCGAACGAAAATATGTTTTTGATAGGACGCGCGATGAATGGTAAAGCCGTTTCGGCTCGTTCCCGAGGAATCTAATGCTCTCATCTCCTATTATTGCGTTCATCTTTTTTTCTTTCTTCTTCTTGATTTTTTACGTAACCCGTTACCGACAAAAAAACTAACTCGAAATATCTTTTGGAAAGAAGTCACTTGACTCGAGTGGCCCAGTCGCGTTACGTTTGTCTTTTCGTGCCTCGGAGAGTCCATTGAACTTTTCTTTTTTTACATAATGTGTTGTATCCGCGATGTCGTTTTAACGAGCGATCATGCAAAAATAGTTGCAAAAGTCAAGGCCACGCGGGTCGTAGAGAAAAAAAAGCGGAAAGTTCATTGACACCGGCGAGAAGTGCGAGCACTTCCCGATTTGATCGCGTTTGCGCGCCCATCGGAGCCACGGCGGGTCGCGATAGGTCGAGTATATCTCAGCGGCGGAAAAATTTTCCACCTTCGCGACTCCGATCCCATTTTTTTTCGCGTGTGCGATAACGAGACGTTACGTGCTCTAGTCGACATGGAATTACGTTCATTTTACGTACATTTCTAACCACGTTTTGCCTACGTCTTTCGAGCAATTAAGTACCGTGGTGATAAAAAATTGTGTATCGCATAGAAAAAAACCGCGTATCATACCTGTTATCCCATTTTGCATATCCTCGTAACCACCCGACAATTGACGTTACGCGAAGAGATGAATTATGGAAAATTGGATATTTTCATTATCAAATTGAACGGACATTTTTTCTCCAACGTCCGGGGAATAAATCACACGACACCGAGTGTGGAAAATTACGCGGAAGCGTGGATATTGTAATTCGGAGAAGCTCCGGGATTTTCGAGTTTCCCGATCGATACCGTCCCGTTCGACGTGCGTCGTTGTGGGTTCATAGGCGATTTTCTTCACCGGGAAAAATTTTGCATGACGTCATTCAGCGAATGCATAATTAAGCTGATTGATTACGAGTTGATAAGGCGTTAGATCGAGAAAGAAGACGAGTAGTTTTTCTCGGCTAAGATTTTTTCCCTCGTCTCAGTTTTTCTAACAATGTCGCAACCGTAAGATCGATGACGTTTTCTGATAAATTATATTTTAATTGTAAATACCAAACTCTGTCACGAACGAAAAGTTGAGACGAAGAAAAAATCCCTATAACGACCACGTGTCGATGAATCGCGTACGAGGATCGTCGGGGATAACTAGACGGAAAATCCGTACGGGGGAAGGTTGAGGTCGCGCAATCTCAATCGCTCAATCATCCAGCAGTCGTAACAACGAGACTTCTCTCGCCTCTGCCTACAAACGAGATTACGTTACGTGCGCGATTGAGGAGGTACGAAAAGTTGAATCGATTATCGACGTTTCGCGAAAAATCGTAGCTCGTAAACACGAGGACTGCGAATCGCGCGCGTACATCGGAGTGGCCTTGGCCTACTGTCGTCGCTTTCGCCCTACTTTTTCGCAATACTACACCCGACGGTTGTGTACATCGCACAATGGAGAGCGAGAGGGGAAAAAAGAGGAGCAAAAAAGGCAAGCTCCGTTGCACAATCGCGAGGAGCATAATTTTTCAACGGAACGATCCTCGCGGAAGCCCAGAGATGAAAAATTTCGATCGCGTTGTGCCGAGTTTTTTTTTGCGTCACGTCTTTTCTTGTAAACAGTTTTTAATTGGGGCGCATTAGGGCGTGTTTCGCGCCGAGAGTCTTTTAATATCCATTCCCAGCACGAACTCGAGCTACGTACTATGGCCGAGTGTGATTAATCGAGAATTTCGGAATTGAGTCACGACGGGCCGTTCGTTTCGACGCGATCGTTTTTCACGTTGCCGGTAACGATTAACGGAGTCGATTATCGCTCGCAAACGACCCCGGCGTGGTGTGTAGGCTCGTTGAGCCCACCGTAGAAAGGGAGAGCGCCATTGCCGCGACTATGGAATAGGCGAGGTGTACCTCGATTCTCGACCCGGAGAAAGTTTCCTGCGCCTTGTATGTGTATGTCTCCCCCCCCCCCCCTCTCTCTCTTTCACGGTTTCTTCTCGATTTTGTTGAAAGCGAATTACGACGATATTACCGCACAACGACGAATCCATTGACCGAGTTTGCGGGGTCGATCGAATTTCATCTTTTTCGCGATAATACGAGAAAATAACTTTCGTGATTATAACCCGTAGTTCCTCGTGTCCTCACTTTTACTCGCGATTCTTGTTACAGTGAACCAAACGGAACTAGTTTCTCGTTATGGCGATTAAATATTTATGCTCGCTTATCCGGCGCTATATTCTTTGGGATTGAGCAATTTGGTTGAAGCTCGTTTTCATTTCGTAAAAAAAAATAAATGATATTCATACGCTGCAAAAAAATTTTGTAGAATTAAATCTTCATTTGCAAATATTAATTTGCTGGACAAAATAATTGTTTGAAGATATCAATTTCGTTTCGACTTATATTCAATCATTTCGAACAATTTTATCGAATCAAATATTTATTTGAACGTACGCAAATATTTTGTACATTCTAAAAAATTTGATTGCAGTGTTTGACTTCCCGAATCGGAATACGTCGCGATAATCGCCGGTGAGTAGACGCAATTGCAAAAATTGAAAACGATATCAATTTTTTTTCGAGCGTCAGTCGGGGCCTCATTGGACTGCTCGTAGACGTCGTCGTGTAACGCCGCAAATACGTCGAAGGCCTCGGTATGGAGAAATTCTGCACCTACGAGATCGGAATACGAAAAGGGATCGCGCACACTTGCATGCACGTACGCATTCGCTTCTATATCGAATCGCATCAACGTATACACACCGTACGCTATATTGTTTGCGGCACGCTGACGCGATCGATCGGCTCTAAACGCAGACGAATTGATTTTCCGAAAACGAATGTACTTTATCGTGTCATCTGACGTTCGGAGCTACTCGCCATTCACTCACGGTTCGTCATATCCTCACTGGCATTTATTCACGCGTTACAGGTACAAGAACAGAGCCTTTCAGAAAAATAGCCCAACGGATTGTACGATTGCACGAGATTATCATAAAATTGGCAACGTACGATCGTGGAATGCCACCGAGGTGGATCTCTAGCGATAAAACACTTAGGAGCGTCGATATACATGTTGTTCTCCTTCGAGACGCAAATTTTTACTTACGCGCTACGGACAAAAAAGATCCTATTTAGCATACAGACGAGTTTGGTCATTTTTATAATGCAAATGTCAGAATCGATAAGCAAAGAAACGTAAAAAAAATCATTGTGCGAAGATACAAACGAGCTACTTAGCTTGCGCGTCAATGACGACAAAAACAGCCAACAAAAACAGCCGGTAATCGCAATTTACCAGCATTTCTAATCGGCGAGGAGTTGTTTTACGATTATACGCGAGCCTACAAGCTTCTGGCCCAAAATTCATACACATGAATATTCACGCCTCTGAAATATTGCAGTCCTTTCATGCAGTATGAAAACTTTAATACTCCAAAAAGAACGCGTTTATTTCAATCTTTCATACGACCCAAGTTATTCAGGAGTTTACGAGCAAATCGGGGAAACCTTTCAACTCCATGAGCTTAAACTTTAATTTCAATTCAGAAAATATTTTCGTGAAATATAAATCAACCTATTGGTCAATTTAGGTAGACTGTGTTAACTTGTAGCTCATCGGTCGACTAAAAATCGGTACGACTCGGAAACTAATTATCGTACGAGAAAACGGAAGAGGACGTTCCGTACGGAATTTTAGGAGCTCTTTAGCAGCCAAATTGACCGCGCTCGTTCTGGGACACCCTGCACACCGAAATTTCACAATTCAATATCGAGCGAGGCGTTTCGGGATTTCGAGCGTGCGCACTCGTTTAAAGTGTCGAAACTGCGCTCTATTGCCTACGAAATAGGTCAGCGCTGTGACTGCGCGGGGAGGGGGCCTTTCTAAATTTCCTTCTGCGCTAAGTAATCGTCTTACCGGATTATAACTTTCCCGACGACGCCCCCACCCTGGCGACCTAACCTCGGAATAAACACACCTTTCACAAAAATCATCGTTCTACAATGCAAATCGAATTGCACGAAAACGGACTCCTCTAACAACCGACGAGAACGTTCATCGAACGTTCGTATCCTGCATTTCGTATGTGCCCGCATAATCGCGACCGGACGATCTTTCGACCCCTCCGTGCAAAATATATATTTTCGACCGGGCCCGTTGTATTCAAATGCTTTTTTTTCGCCCGGCAGAATTGATAGGCATAATCAATTAAAATGTCTTCTAAATTTATCGATGAGCTTCGCGTGAGAAAAAATGAGCGACGTCCAATGGATTTTGTGAGTTACAAATTTTTCCCAGACTCGTTTCAAACGGCTGATAATTCGTCGATTATGAATTATTCATGACTTCATCGAGCGATCGTTCCCTAGTGCGTCGGAGGACGATAGAGAAAATTGGAGTGTAAACAAAACGGGAATCACGCGAGCGTTTCCGCGAATGGAATCAATTATTCGGATAAAAATTGTAACTCCTCGATGAACGATATTTTTATCTAAAAAAAAATTTTTTCCTCGCGACTGTAACGAAAACCGTCGCGTCATCGTTCTAAATCAAACGACATAATCCTACCTGAATATCGCGATGAAATATCGCGAATACGCGTCCGATTTCGACTCTCACCCGGCGCGTTCGAGAATCGAAAAAAAAAAACGATTTTATACCGAAATTGGACTCTCAGATGTTGCAAGGTCTCGACTTTCCGAAGGGCGTTCTCTCGCATGGATCGTTTCCCATCCAGAACGATACTTTCTAGTTTTTTTTTTCCAGAGGCTCTTATGCAAATTACGGCCGCGGCGTTGATAACGCGGCTGTTATCGCGATGACGAACGAGCGGATCGTCTCGACGCGCCTGACGCACCGCAACCGGGCGGGCGCGAAATAATGCAACTGCGTTACGTAAGCGAATTTTTTCTCATTTTTTTTTCCAGAGAGATAATTCCTAGAGGAGGCGTCTTGGGCAAGCCAGGAGAGCATGCGAACGGCCAAATTTTAATTTACGATTCCGCCGTCGGGAGGCGCAAAGTCGTCCGCTCTGCGCGAATGCAAATCGAGCTGTACGAGCCAAAAATCCAACTTCGCCGAGAACGCGAGCCTGGCGCTTCGAGCGGTCGTCCGTGAAACTAAACTTAGACTACCCGAGTGACACTCGTGTGTCGCTAAATATCCTCCGAATCGAGAAATGCGAGAAAATACGTCGAGGGAAGCTCGATAAATAAAATTCAAACAAAAACGGACGCAAAATGAAAATCGAGATGGAACGTCGAGATCGGTGGAAGACGCGCGTTGCCGGCGAACTGATCCGATCAGCTGATCGAGGACGGCTGAGAGGCGCGGGTGCGCGCACGCGTCACCGCTGATCTCTCTCCGTTCGGAGAAGAAGCAGAGTCACGTGAGGAGGCACTTACCCGATGCGTTAAATGTCCGGTGCTCGGCGAACCTCGAGACGCGATCCTCCTGGCTACCTCGCCTCTGGCTATCTTCTCTCTCTCCCCCCTCTCTCTCTCTCTCTCTCTCACTTCCGGCTTCCGGTACGTCGAGTACCGAGCGCACTCGGGCAGCGTCGACTGTACGTCTGGCGCGACGTCGTTATAAGGGCGGAAAGCCCGTGGCGACGCGAGATCCGGTTTAAAAATATACGCGCACGCTCGGATGTTGAAACGAGCGTGGAGCGTTTGCGTGGCCGCTCACACAGCGAGGACGGGCGGTGCCCCAGGACGTACGCGCGTCGCGTTCTAGGTTACAGACGGGCGCGTTGTACCGCGCGACGACGACGCGCCGACTATCATCGCGGATGCGCCTATTAGATCGCCAGCGGTACACCATCCGAGTCTCTGTGTGCGCGCGTTAGGTGCGCGCGACGCGCAACCCAGCCCAGGCGAATCGTCGAGCACGTGCGCAACTCGATACGCGCCGCGGGATCTCGCGAGTCGATTTTTTTTCTCTTTTTTTTTTCAAGAAAAATTTTACGAACGGTGAAATTGCGCTCACGAGAACGAGCCGACGATGAGTCGTTACGTAAAGCGGCAAACAGAGGATACCCACCGGTGGCACGGCGATAACGACCCGTAAATAATGCGGGCACGCAGAACTCCGCAAATAAGAAACGTACGGGGACGTAATGTAAACCGAGCGATTAGAGGCCGGGGAGTGTAACGATCGGAGTTGATATGCAAATTAGGACGTTGAAATAGATCTTGGGAGTGCTCGAGAGTTTTCGTCTGTCGCGGAGGTTACGTTTCGCGATGGCTGATTTTTCGGGGAAAAGTCGCGTCGATGGAGTTTATCGATTCGGTTTCAAACGCGAGTCGTCGAAATCGAGGTGCGACGTGAAGGTAGTAGCTGGACTATCTATTAGCTTGACGTAATGTGGTTATAGATAGGAAATTTTTACCTGTATTTGACGTAACGAGACCGCTGTTTGTATTTCCTTCTCGTTCTCGCACAAGTCACACGCGAATCACACTGGCGCGTAGACGAATGAACGACCTTGTCTTATATCAATCACCAAACTGTCATTCTGATTTCGCAAACACCGATCTATATCTATATCAGCACTTAGTACAATGTGGAGTACCTACGAAATGTGACACTTTTCCGTAAATGACTAGAATTTCGGAGCGATCTTGTCTCGTTCGATTGAAATAAAAATTTTAATCTAAAACCGGAGCAAACAGTATTGCGAAGCGATGCAAATAACGCGGAGATAAAATGTTCAAAACGCACAGTTCGTTTCCAAAATGAATGAAAAATTATTTCACAAAATGCCGAATATTCTCAACTATGCGGACTGCCGCTGTAAACGATTGAATGGCTTACAGCAACGTTCGCGCACTTGGCGAGTTTGACAATTGCGAGTGAATATGTGTAACCGTACGTCCCAAGCATGGGACAGGTTTCCGCTTAAAACCCAGTAGACTTGATAACAAATGAAATATCGCTAAGCGATGCGGTAAGAGGATTTCGACGTTAACGCTCGTAGAAATGAGCCCAGTGAATATATTACGTTTCCGAATGTTTTCGTCAATATTATAGATTTTTTTTTACAATTCGATCCTTAGTGTGCATCATCGAAATATTCACGATATAAATACAATACAAGCTCGTTAGAATGGTATTCGTGTTGTTCGACACGTATTAAACCACAAATCTTATCAAACCAGTTTTTTATAACTCGATAACTTACCAACAGTTTGGCTCGACTGTACTTACGGATTATTCGTCTACTCGTTTCCAGTGATTTTATTGAGCTATGGAAAAACTTCAAATGATTACCTCTCGTGTAGTACAACTAAATATTTATGTTTTTTATTTATAAAATTTGATCGTCGATCTATGAAATTCTACAAGTTATTAAATCACGCATGTTAGGTGTAACAAAATTTCAATCGCTATTTAGACAATTTCGCTAAGATTAGGACAATGTCGAAAATTCAATAACAGTAGCGGTAGTAGCTCGACACAGAGCAGTGTTTTATATCGCGTGTGTTGTATCGATAATTAATTGTCACATAATAGTGGTAGCAAGCACATGCAGCCAAGGTTATCATACGAATAAATTAAGGGAACTAATAACCTATGATAATAAACGGCAGAAACTCTCAAGGGAACAGACTTCGCAAAACGCTAGCGATAAACATTTCGGAAAAAATTTCTACGTGAAATTGAATTTTCATCTCGCACTCATCCAACTATGACTCTTGGGTTTTTGATATTTCAAAATCCTATTGAAAATACAAGGTTACCGTATCGTGTGACAGTTTATCCGGTTCAGTCTTTCCTTAACTCACTTTATTCTTTATAATTTTCCCAAATTATGTACAAAAATATAATGAGAGTCAATAATCATTACAGAATTCGTAACATTAGGTACATGACGATACGCGATGCTCGTTTCATTGTGGCTTCACTCTATCGCTCGTGAAAGACGATCGATCGTCGATGTTTTTGAAGATTATATACAAAGTAGGGTGTTTTCAAAATCTTACAATACTACATGGCGTCAAAATTGCACGCGGCCAGCAATGTACAAAAATTATACACAAAAGAGTAGATAAAAGATATAAAACGAAACAATCACTTCTGAAAAGTTCGGAAAAAAATGAACAATTATGATTCAACGTCTGTCCTAAGTTCGTCTCTGAATCTAATTACCTATTCGTTCTTATAAAAAATTGCTCGGCTGCATACACACCATTACCGATAGTTTGTATGTAGCAGCATATACAATTACGTTCCAACTAGCATTGATGATCATCTATGATACTCTATGTAGTTCTGCGTGTATAATTATGAATACGAGAGAAATAAAAATTCGAAACACCGCTTAATTTAATGTCAGATACATAAAGTGGCAGTTTTCCTACGCAAGCAATGACAACTGCTTGATTAAATGCTGCATGAGGATCATTCAAAAAATCGCGACACTCGATATTACTATATATTTAATTCTTCACATAAATACCTTTATCGTAGAAAAAAAGTGCAAACGGCAAAAAATGTCATTTGATACTCTTTACTAGAAAAATATCGTTCGAGTCGAGAATTTCAATAAGAACGAATCGCATCTTACCCAATTTATTAACAACGAATCCTTTCTATCTGCTAATAGAAGTGATTGTAGATGAACATCGAAGTGACAAATGACACTTTTTTACATACGTATCTTTCGAAAGTTCATATATGATTCTTCATAGCGGAGAAAACGTACATATGC
Source organism: Goniozus legneri (assembly GCA_003055095.1). Lineage (NCBI taxonomy): Eukaryota > Metazoa > Arthropoda > Insecta > Hymenoptera > Bethylidae > Goniozus > Goniozus legneri. The sequence continues at coordinate 114,335 of NCVS01002194.1, forward strand.
ACCCGATATCGAATAATTGATTTATTGTCCTTGCGAGGGGACATGGTTTTACGCGAAGATAAATGTATAGAAAAACGCTGCACAATATATTTTGCAAGTCTTTAACAGGTGCGACATTGCTTTTTTACTATTTTAAATTACCTTTTATGACACATAACACATAACGTGCATTGTAATTATATTCAAAAGAGTAAAACAACACTATAGCTCTCAATACTTAAATAAATATTTCTTTGTAATGTACAATAGCATACTTTCAATCACCTGCATTCTGTAATAATTCCACAAAATCTTTGTGCGGGAAATATTCAATTTGAACGTATTCTTGATTTATTTGTATAGTAAAAAAAATGTTCAATATTCAATCTCAAACAGCTTATTTAATTTGTGCCTGTTGAAACAAACTTCTCACTCGTGAGTAATAGTGCATTAAATTCAACGTTAAACGGAAGTAAAGAAATTCAAGATTATACATATATCCTATATATATATAAATATATATATATATATACAGCGGCAGATAAGGTAACATTCAAGATAAAAATTCAGCGATATAACAGTTGCTAAGTTCAATTCCTGAATGCTATACAGTATAAACACGATCGAGCGGAATTTCACCGAAAAAAACTCTCTCAACGTTCATCGCTAGACCAATATTGGTAGTATCAAAGCAACTTGGAAAATCAGTAGCATGTTGTGCAGAAATTCCGCCAATGTAATTCTCATTAGAATGTAAAAAACAGTCGAACGTCATTATGTTATGTCGGTGGAAGAAAATGCAGGCTTCGGAAATATCATCGAATGTGTGACGTGGCTGTAGAGATTCGAAAAAATCTCAGAGTCGCGTGAATCATCAACACGAACGTTACAAATAGTTTCAAATGTATCTCTCTAATTGTACAAGTGTTCGAAAAATTACACATAAATTCGTTACCGTATTCATACATTGCTAAGGGCTCTTTATGAAGTGGGATATAAATTTATCGCAGCAACTTTTTCTTTTTTATAAAGTAGATCCATTCCCGTTTGTAAAAATAGATTAGGTTCGGTTTTAGTTTTATACAATTGGAATACTTTGTCATCAAAATTTTATTACCTTTGTGTCATAAATAAAAATGTTAATCAAAATAGGAAGCGTACAAATACCTGCTTTATTTGTAATTCCCAAACATTTTCCCGTTCCCTATGTACGTACACATAGAATCAATTAACATTCGACCGGTTTATTTTATTTTTTTTTCTGATTGCGTTTTTTTTCGTACAAATTACGCAAGAGACTATCATAGGAACCTGCAATCCCGATTTAGACTCGAGAGTGTTGCGAGACCAGTCTTTTTTTTCAACAAGTTCGGCCCGACAATACTATCGAGTCCCGAATTCGCGTATTTAGAATCGCACAGTTTCATCATTTCGGGCGATTTTATCTACGCTTATTTCTACAACGAACACCACAAAGCTTTGAACACAACCAGGGCAATAGAGAGACAGAGTCAAACGAAAGGTTGTGTGAAAATTTTTCAACATGCCCTCAACAAGAATGCCACGTAATCGCGTTATATTCATATCACACATACGCACACGTACTCGCTCGAACATATTTTAAAATCACACGCATTCGCACGAACATAATCAATGCATGAAATTTACACACATTGCGATTGCGGGCATAAGCACAGCTTTGGATGAGTTGGGCTCGGCGTTTTGTGCGCGTCACAACATAATCGGTCGCCCTTTTTGCCGCTTAAATCATATTCTCTATTACTTTCCCTTTCGTCTCGCAAATCGCGACCTTAGTATAGAGTCCACAACCAGTTTTAGCAAATACAGAAATGATCGTTCTATTCGTATAACAATAATGATAACAATATAGAGAATTCATGTGGCGCAACTTGATTTTTAATTTAACACTTTTTCTTTTTTAATTCACCATTTTTACGACTTTCGGGTATATTGTCCATTCTTTCTCTCGTTCAAACGTGTATCGACGATAGCGACAGATTCAACGTTTCACAAACGTTACATATGAAGTGTGCGCGTAGCGAGACTTTTGGTATCGCCGCTCTTGGAAATCACTTAAAAAAATTATGCAAAACACGCCAAGGACTCAGGAGGTGCTTACTCTGTAATGCGCGTATACCAAATTTTTCCATTTTATCCAAGACAAACTATCATCCCTCTCGCACGCTCGACCTCGTAAGATAGAGAGAAAAAAACAGAGAGAGAGAGAGAGAGAGAGAAAGAGAGAAATAGATAAAAATTGAGAAAAAAATGCGAGATAGCACGCTGCTCGAGTCCTCGAGACCTTCACCCTGGCGTGTTACTTTTATTATCATTAATTAATTAATTAATTATTATTAATATTATTAACTTTTTTAATGGGATCTAACTCCCGATGTTTTTTCATCGTCGATCGTATTCGATCAACTGCTTTGTTTAGACGCGCACGCTTGCGCATACGCACACACGACGGACATCTTTTTTTTTTTTTAATTGGACGATTCGTCGGGTTAATTTTTTAACATTTTTGAGCCATTGCGCTTGATCGCAGTCGAGGATCCTTAGGCGATCTTCTTTTCCGTATTGTTGTTCGCTACGTAGCCGTTGTTCGTGCCGTTGCTGTAGCAACTGTTGTACTCCTTGTTGTAAATCGTAGCGTACGACAATACGCCGTTTTGCTTGGGCTCGGTGGCGTCGTCGAGTACCGGCATACACGCCCCGCCGTTCGAGCTGCCGTTCTGCTGATTCGCCGATTTCCCTCTTCTCCTGCCTTTGCCGTCCGTGTACTTCGACTTGTAGAAGTCCGAGAAGAGACCGAGGAAGAGCACACCGTGCAGGCCGATCCAGATCATGAAGCTGCGCGGGTAGTCGCACTCGGTGAAGAGCAGTTGGAACTGGTGACCCATTATCATCACGAATTGTACCTGCGAATAACAGCACGAGTCTCAATGCGCGAATCTTTTCATTAGAGGACGTCAAAAAATGGAGGGAAATAATCTCGTTACGTGTCGAGCATTGAATGTATGCATTATCGCGAGACGACTGGTCCATTATTAGCGATTCTCGCGCGCAATGAACCAGTCTTTTCGCTGATTACCAGGAGAATAGGGGAAAAAAGTTGAAGATAATCGCAGACGCGGTGTAAAAAATGGCTCGTAGAAAAATTGCGAGGAAACAGAGAGCTAGTTTTTACCATTTGGAAGGTCGTCAGGTACTTCTTCCACCAGATGTATTTCTGGTACTTGGGACCCATCGCGGCTACCATGTAGTAGAAGTACATGATGATGTGCACGAAGGTGTTGAGAAGGGCGAAGAACGTGCTGTGACCGCCGGGCGCGAACTTCATGCCCATCCACACCGAGAAGGGCATCACTCCATGATGTATCACGTGCAGCGTCGACACGTGCTGGTTCTTCTTTCTCAGAATGAAGAACAACTGCAAGAAGGAAAAGATAAGACGACGACGACGAAGGCGCTTTCGGCGTCATATGCGCCGTCGGAAGTAGGTCGGACTACAGTTACGGCATTAATTCGCAGCCGCGTGTGCGTGCGTCGTGTAGGTGCGTACATGCGCGTTTTAAAAACGTCGTCAGCCTGAAAATTGTATTCGCAATCGACCGTGAAGTCAATTCCAAAGTCACCGTTAGTTTTTCGATACGGCTGTGTATGTAAAGTCGAGACGAAAAAAAATTCATTCTGTCAATTAATGAGGCGATAATGAGCCGGAGTCGGTGCCTAAACGACGAGACGTTATCGAAGTAAGTAATCGCGCGATTGTAGGAGTTTCGAGTACGGCCGAGGTATTCCGCGAAAATTGAAAATCAATCATCGATCCGAAGGAAGGAATAATTTCGCGAATCGCACACTGGGAATAAAAATTTGTTCAAGCTACTCGCTATCGAAAATATAGAAATAAATATGTCTGATGAAATGATTTATTAGTTAGTATGAAGAATGTACTTAATATTTGTTCGAACGTATACAAATATAAAGTAAACTCGACAAATTTTCATTTTCAGTGCATCTTTTGTACGAATTGATTATGCAAAAGCTCGAGATACGAATTGCGTAATGTCGTTTATCGAGGTCAATGTACTCACCGTGTCAAAGAATTCGGTGAATTTGCTGAAGTAGTACCACCAACACGTGTTTGCCATCCTGAGCGCGAGTGGGTTGTTCGAGTAATCGACTGGCTGGCATCGGAAGCTGTAACCCTTTGCCCAGCCGCTCATCAAATACTGAAAAATCGAAAATCATTTTTAGCCGGTCGCTCATCGCCAAAAAAATCCGCCTTGCGGTCTGTCATTTCTCGAATCAATTTTAATCGCAATAAAATCACACGACTTATTCATACGCGTTGCCTCATTATCCGTCACTTTGATTACAATGAACGTCGGAAGATCAATCACGCCTGTAATTGCGGCATTGCCGATTAATCAACGACGTATTATGACATTTCGTGAAATCCTTACGAATTTGAGAAATGTTTCCCAAAGGTGATATTTTCCTTGAAGCGATATCGGTAACCGAAATTTATGCAATATCCGGGAATCCGATTGGACGGTCCCTTTCACGAATCAATTTTTCGAAATTTCCATCGTACTTGGCGTAGCGTGGGCCGCGTCCGGCAGCTAGAGCATTACCTACGTTAACGTTCGCGTAGGTATACCGATTGTGCAAGCGGTGTCAAGGTCGTGGCACACTGATCTCACGGCCCGAAGGGAGAGCTTGCCGGCGTAATAATTCGCTCGTTATCGTTCGTCTCCCAAAACACTTCTTTAATTTGTCGAAACACTCGACGATAACGAGCGTATCGAGACGTAATTGCGAATTCCATCCCGTGTGAAGTCATAACACGCAATTCGTTACGCTGTTAATTCTACTTCGTGTCGTTATCGTCTGCTCCTCTCGTTTCGACGTATTCCTCTTTTTTTCCCTCGCGAACTTTGCATCTAACACGATTCCACGTAACTCGGAACGACGACGCTGCCACTTCGAAATTAACCGGCGTGTGTTATACTCAGGGTAAACAACATGTCTGCATCAATTTGCGTGTGATTCTGCTGGTGCGTCAGTGAGTTGAAAAAAATTCATAGGGAAAAAATCATTTTAAGAGAGACGACACGCCAGCGAATTAACTTTTGACCCTGTCGTACAAAACACGCGCAACTTTCGTTTATTTGACGATGCGATTAGCGAGCGTTATGGTACATTCGTTCCGGGAACTGTACGATGTCACCGCTGAATTTTCGCGCTTCGACAGAAAGTTTTCTGTACGCGGGGAATTAATTTCCATGCGTCGATTCGCGTTCTCGTAGTTTCCCCACTCCGAGAAATAGTTTATCGAATGTTTCGTGGAATTTTGTTTTTAGGGCGATAATTCATCGATATACCTCCTAAGAAGCGAGAAAGTTTCAAATTTCCAGACTCGATTCTCAATTACTCCCAGCTTGCTGGTCTTCCACGATGTGTACATATATATACATGCATATTAGATGTCTACACGGTAAAAAAGGATATGTTAAATATAACATAAATCAGTTGTCTATAGAAGTCCACATATAATTTTATGTTAATTC